>QZGG01002987.1:0-29119 GCA_006409495.1 Sedum album
GCTCAAGCTATGCTTCGCCGCAGTGGGTGGCGTCGGTTCTTTGATTTGAGTGGGGAAGCTGATGTAGAAGACACTGCTGAGTTTCTAGGTACCCTGGAAGTTTCGGAGCGGGTAGCGCCTAGGAGTTTTGAGTACAGACACAGGGGAACGACCTACATCACATCTACCGACCAGGTGAGAGCTATTTTTGGATGGCCGGATGGTGGCCTGGTCGCGAGCATTAATGAAGTAAGTATGCATGAGGAGTGGGAGCAGTTGGCAGGCGTCGTTACATCTTTTCAACCTAGCGTGACTAAGTCGAAGAAGATATCCAGACCAGTGTTTTTTGCTCTACACTTTATGTTGTCCAGGACCCTACATGCCCGGAAGAATGGAGGAGATAAGTTAACGAAGAATGACTTGGCAGTGCTCTCCATGCTCCGTAGAGGACAAGTGGTTAACTGGAGCCACTACCTGCTGGCACACTGGAAGGGAGTCAGATCATCAGGCCCGGTGACGTGCGGAGGTATGATCACTTTCATGCTTCGCTCCCTGCATCCTTTACCCGTACCCCGAGCGCACAGACTGCTTCACTACTCCTGGGCTGATGAGGAGATATTTCGAGCGGGGAAGCACATAAGGTGGTCTCACTCAGCTGACAGATATGTATGGATTTACTTTGCTGATGCTAGACTTAGACCAGCTGACAGTCCACCTCGACGAGGTAGGCCTAGGAAGCAGGCGGGAGGTGTGGTGATAGCTGAGCCATCTGGCACAGCGAATGAGGAGCCACAGCAGCCTAGGGCCCAGCAGGGCCAATTTACATCTGAGCAGATTTATTTTTTCTTTAACTCATTTCGCTCTCAGATTCTTGGCATGCAGGGTTTCCAGCCAGTGCAGCCACCTTTGGGATGGACTCCAGGAGCAGCCATACCACCTGAGTACCTGCAGCCTTTTCCTCCACCTGAGGATCACTAGGGGAGTTACTTGTTCCCTTATCACATCTTTTATTGTTTTTCATTTTATTAGTGTTTGCGTCCCCTTCTTCATTCTTGTTGTATGTTGTGCCGTGAGGACACGGCATATTTCAAGTGTGGGGGAGGGAAATCGAGTCAGTTTAGAGTCTTAGAGTCTGTTTTTATTTTTGTTTTATGAGTCGAAGAGGAGAATTATCATTGTATTTTGTGATGAAATGACGATCTGTATGAATGATGTTCTATCCTATGAGTTTCTGATATGTCTGCATGCATGAAATCTGATATTTTGTGACACTTGTGCTTGATGATTTGAATGCTTTTGAGTTGGGATATCTGGTGATGTAGAGTTGACAGAAAACGTCCTAGAGGGATTTGACATTCATTCTGAGATTTGCATGAATAATTGCGCTATATGTTGAGTTGATATTGTGGCATTCCGAATTGTGAAAAAGATTATCTAATCTCTTGTCTGAGTAACCGGGAAAAGAGATGAGCGACCCTCATCTTGACTCGCGTAAAAAGGACAAGAAGAGAAGTGAAATCTATGTGTGGATAGTTCATTGGCAACGAATGTTTTTTATTTTATATTGGTTATTGACTAGTGCCGGGGGTTAGGAAGAAAACCAAGACACTTCCCACTTGAGCACTTGCTTTAACCAATGGCACAAGCCAAAATAAGGCAAGCCATCAAAAAAAAAAAAAAAAAAAAAATTCAGAAAATTCAGAAAAAAAAGAAAGAAAAAATGAATAAAAGTTGTTGTTGCCAATGAATTTATCTAATAGTATGTTTCGGATGCCATATTAAAAACTCAACTGTTAGTGTGATTAGGATTGTGAATTGAATGATGAAGTTAGGAATCTGAAAAGGACTATCTCTACATTATTCATTGATATCTTGACTTGAGTATCCTATATTGTTGAGTGCAGATTGAGCATGATTGATGATGATTGTATGCAGATGTTGATGAGATGATTAGATAGAATATCATGAGTTGGATCGCCATGTAGTCACAGTATGCTTTGATTGGTTCGAATCTATTGTCTAGATCTTTACTTGTTCGAGACGAACAAGGATAAGTGTGGGGGAGTTTGATGGAGCGTATTTATACGATCCATCATTATCTTATTTCCGTTGTTCTTATATGCTTTATTTGCGAAATATTACCTTGTTGTAGTGTTTTGCGTTTCAGGTGTATTTGGAGTACAATGGAGATTTTACACGCTTATCGAGCAATTTTAGATGGATTCGGAGCACGAAGACGAAGGGAAGAAGCAACGAAGACTGGATGACGTAATGCTGACGTCATCCGCGGACGTTACTACAATTATTTCCGCGGACGCTATATGATTTCAGTAAAAGCTTAAGGGTCCGCGGATAATATTCAAGAAGGGTCCGCGCGACATTCGGCCCGGCCCAATTATGACAATCAGCAGCTTTTTGATTAGGGTTTCGATCCTAATTGAGGAGAATCTTTGGACGGCGAAATTCCAGAGCATAGAGTAGACATTGGCAATCAAGCTTCAACCTTAGTCTTCACAATTGATAACTCTTCGAACTCAGTTTTACTATTCTGTTTTGTTTCAATGTTTTCTATGAGTAGCTAATTTCCCTACAGTTTAGGGAATTGAGTTGCAACATTGTATGAGATCATTGAATAGCAAGTTTTAATTTAGTGAATTCTGTTCTTTGCTTTAATTGCATGTATTGTTATTTGCCTAACTCAGCCTAGCGGTAAACTTAGGGTTATAGCAATTGCATGATATCTAGTTGAATTGTCATAGTAGTAAAGCCTAGCGGTGGAGCTATTGTGGTAGTTGGATTAGGTTATTGTTACATCTTCTTGAGACTCTAGCGGGTAATAGAAGATAGAACTAGAATTAGGTAACTACCCTAGCGGGACTATCTGATTAGAACAACCATAATTCATTAGTTTGAAACTTGTCTGGTCTGTGATTACTAGTTGTGACGAGATTCCCTGAACTGTGCTTTCTCATTTATTAGTCAACCCTTTAGTTTTTTTAGTTACAAACAATCATCAAACAAACCCCCTGATAGGAGTAGATTATTAGCTAGTAGTTTAAATCTGACACTAGATTACTTTCCCTTGGGTTCGACCCTACTTACTGCTACACTAGCTTTTAGTAGGAATATAAATTTAGATTTGCAGGGCACAACGACGCGCTGTCAAATTTTGGCGCCGTTGCCGGGGAAAGTTCTATCTAGTATAGGATTCTTTGCTTTTTTATCGTATTTTTATTTTCTATTTTTGTACACTTTTACTGGGTTTTATAATGGCTGATGCAGGAGATATTGGAGACGGCGCTGATCGGCGAGAGGAAGCGAACCAGAACAATGCTATAGTAGACGGTGGCCAGAATGATGGAAATTTACAGGTTCAGCTACCACTTCAGCAACAGCCGCCGTATTACGAAGAGCCGGAACGTGTGTTCCATCAGAGGCGAAGAGAAGCTCAGGCGGCACGAAGGAGGTTACAGTATGAGAACCCGTTGTACGATCAGAATGCACAACTCCCTCCTCTACCGCAACAACAGCTTCCGCCACTTCAACAGAACCCAGTATACCCACCACAAAATCCACCTCCACCACAAGCTCAGAATCAGAATATAAATCCACCACCTCACCAGCCTCCGTATGCATATTATCAGAATGCATATCAGCCACCTCCTTACAATCAATACCAACAGCCACCACAAAATGCCTATTACCCACCACCTCCTCCACAGCCTTATGTGCAACCTCAGCAGCAGATACGACCGCCGGCCACTATGAGAGATATATCTGTCCCGACTATAGCTCAGCATTCCTGGCCTGTAGCTCTTGATCCTGATGAAGACTTTGAGGTCAGACCGAATCTTATTCATCATCTTCCGAAGTTTTCAGGGTTGCCAGGAGAGGTTGCTACTAGACATCTGCAGGAATTTAATGGAATCTGCCATACGATTAGACCATACGCCATCACGGGGATAAGTTCAAATTATTGGTTTTCCATTTTAGTTTGACTGATCTTGCAAAGAATTGGTTTTTATCGTTGCCTGCAGATAGTATTCGCACATGGGAGCAGATGCAGAGGAAGTTTCTTGAGAAGTTTTATCCTCCCGGGAAAGCATCGCAGGTTAGGAGAGAGTTGACCACAATCAAGCAGGGGCCTATGGAGTCTACTTATGAATATTTGGAGAGATTTAATGGCCTAGAGCGAAGCTGTGTCAACCATGGGATTTCAGAGGCTATGTTAGTGGAGTACTTATTAGAGGGGTTGAGGCCGATGGATAGGATGATGTTAGAGGCCGCAGCTGGCGGGTACCGTTTTAAACCTGACACCGGCCGAGGTACGTGAGCTGATGACAGATGTAGCAGAGAGTGCCAGATTCAGAGATGAGACTTTCAGAAGAGACGATCACAGCCGAACTAGGAATGTGTCGCAGGTAGATTCCACTAAGAGTCAGGCCGATGAGATTAAAGAGCTGAGAGAGATGGTACAGAAATTGATGGTTGGCCAAGCTAGTGCAGTTAGACCGTGTGAGTTTTGTGGAGCTGTGGATCACAGAACTGATGAGTGCCCGACGTTCGTTACAGAGGATACGGTTGAAGTAAATGCCATGGGGGGATATCAAAACTTCAACAACAGACAGGCACCGAGACAATTTGGGTTGGCAGCTAACGGCTACAGCTGGAGAAATGATGGATTTCAGAATAATCAAGGACAAAACCAGCAGCAAAATAACGCATACAGACCACCATTTCAACAGCCAGAGAGGTATGGTAATTACCAGAACAATAGTGGCCAGTTTCAGCAGAGAAAGAATTATAATCAGAATGGTCAGTACACCTCAAACCCAGCCCATAATCAGAATAACACAAGCTCAGGCAAATCATTAGAGGATATGGTGAAGGAATTGGCTGCAAACCAAATAGAGACGAACAAAAGATTGACCCAAATGGCCACAGCAATTTCTGAGCTCCAAAACGAGAAAGGGAAGCTTCCTTCCCAAACGGTTCCAAATCCAAAGAGCAGTGTTAATGCCATGAGTTTGAGGAGTGGAAAGGAGCTGGAACAGGGTTCAAGAAGCAAGATTTCGGATCCACACTCAGCGTCTACCGCGGACGCTGACACATTTTCCACCGCGGACGGTTCAGTAATTCCCATTAATCGTGAAGGGTCCGCGGGTGTAATTAATGAAGGGTCCGCGAGTAATCTCCCAGCGTCTACCGCGGACGTCCTGCCAATTCCTTCCGCGGACGTCTCTTCGATTCCTGTAAATCCTTTAGGGACCGCGGATAATAATTCTTCAGGGACCGCGGTACACGCTGAACAAAATTTTGAAAATCGACCTTCTAACACTTCTCTTCCATTCCCTGTGCAGATAAGGAAATCGACCTTCTAACACTTCTAAAATTTGACAGCGCGTCGTTGTGCCCTGCAAATCTAAATTTATATTCCTACTAAAAACTAGTGTAGCAGTAAGTAGGGTCGAACCCAAGGGAAAGTAATCTAGTGTCAGATTTAAACTACTAGCTAATAATCTACTCCTATCAGGGGTTTGTTTGATGATTGTTTGTAAACTAAAACTAAAGGGTTGACTAATAAATGAGAAAGCACAGTTCAGGGAATCTCGTCACAACTAGTAATCACAGACCAGACAAGTTTCAAACTAATGAATTATGGTTGTTCTAATCAGATAGTCCCGCTAGGGTAGTTACCTAATTCTAGTTCTATCTTCTATTACCCGCTAGAGTCTCAAGAAGATGTAACAATAACCTAATCCAACTACCACAATAGCTCCACCGCTAGGCTTTACTACTATGACAATTCAACTAGATATCATGCAATTGCTATAACCCTAAGTTTACCGCTAGGCTGAGTTAGGCAAATAACAATACATGCAATTAAAGCAAAGAACAGAATTCACTAAATTAAAACTTGCTATTCAATGATCTCATACAATGTTGCAACTCAATTCCCTAAACTGTAGGGAAATTAGCTACTCATAGAAAACATTGAAACAAAACAGAATAGTAAAACTGAGTTCGAAGAGTTATCAATTGTGAAGACTAAGGTTGAAGCTTGATTGCCAATGTCTACTCTATGCTCTGGAATTTCGCCGTCCAAAGATTCTCCTCAATTAGGATCGAAACCCTAATCAAAAAGCTGCTGATTGTCATAATTGGGCCGGGCCGAATGTCGCGCGGACCCTTCTTGAATATTATCCGCGGACCCTTAAGCTTTTACTGAAATCATATAGCGTCCGCGGAAATAATTGTAGTAACGTCCGCGGATGACGTCAGCATTACGTCATCCAGTCTTCGTTGCTTCTTCCCTTCGTCTTCGTGCTCCGAATCCATCTAGAATTGCTCGATAAGCGTGTAAAATCTCCATTGTACTCCAAATACACCTGAAACGCAAAACACTACAACAAGGTAATATTTCGCAAATAAAGCATATAAGAACAACGGAAATAAGATAATGATGGATCGTATAAATACGCTCCATCAGTCTGGCGGTGGCGCGATTGCAATTTTGACCGTTTTGGACTCCGTTGACCCGACCCGCACAATTCTTCAACATTAATACCGTTTATAGTTTCTAAACGGCGTTGTTTATAATTTTACCGACTTAGTAATTACTATAAAAATAAAAATGCTCGGAGAAAAATAATTCGATCTGTTGCGAGTATAAAAACGACGTCATTTTGACGCATATAAACTCTTTGTCTTCGCTGAATAAACTTTATTGCACCTGATTATACTACTAATATTTGAGCAACAATTTTCTACATTTCTACACTACATGAGGGGATTTTAGAAATATGTTACAAACTTTTATGAGCAATTCTGCGTTTTGGATTAGAGCTGATTTGCTGCTGGTAATGGTATCCCTTTCAGAAATGCTTTAAAGAGAACAAGAGATCTTTCCGGTTGCGAAAATGGTGCTTCATGTGATGCCCCTCTTATTGTCGCAAAAGATAACATATCACCATATACTTGTGTCCATCCAGCAACCTTAAATAGCAGAAAAATAAGTTACCATACGATATGAATATTTTGTTTTAGCTGCAGAACTTATAAATATTTAGCAACTGAAACCGGGTAAAATTTGAAAAACCTGTCTTTCTTCGAACCAGGCGCGGTAAGGAACGGTTGTGTTCAGTCCCAGCTCGTTTGCTAGTCCGTCCACAAGGGTTCGAGTTCCCGTTAAGGGAATCATAGAGTCCTGATCTCCACTGTTGAATTTTTCGCTTTGAGAAATTATTTTACAAGATGTAGAAGAAGAAATGTACTTGTTTTTTATTGAGAAATCGGAAAAATACCTGTATACAAAAAATTTTATGCCGGATTTAATTAGAGTCTTCAAAATCGAATCATCGGTATTCCAGTTCTGTCCTAGGGTACTTCAGAACACTGTTCAGACAAAGGCAATGCTGATTCAGTGTTTGATACATTCAGTGTTTGTTCTTACGATCAGTTCTTAAAATAAGTACCTGCTACAAACAGTCCAAGAGGTGATCCCTTTAAGTTTAGCATGAATGGCTTTCTGAACATCGTCGCGATTCAGGTACTTTACTGTTTCATCTTCGACGCATACGTCTGTCTCGTCTGCATCGTGCTTTTACATATTTCGTAAAAAAACATCAGTTTATTTTTTTTAAATGTCAGAAGGAAGTATTGAAGAAATTGCGGTATGCCAGTATGTGTAATGTGTCTCACCATCATATTGAGAATTAAGGACTGTGATACTATAGTTGACAAACATATATCCGAAGTGACATCATATGAGTTCACAAATCTACCGATTTCTCCGTGTACTTTCCCATGTACTTGGAAGCAAACTGGGGTGAATTTACCGGACTCTACTAGACGGCGGATTTGTGAAAAATTGCAAATCTTGTTAAGGTCTTCAAATGTGGAATCAGATATTAAACCATGTGACCAAAGGTATTCAGCTCTTGAATTGAAATCAGTGTTGAAATCCAGCAAAGGATTCCCAAGCTATAACAAAAAAGAACTTATTCAGAACTTAATTATTACACATTTTCCGCTGATGAAATCGCGCGAATTTATATGCTTACAGCGATCCCTTGGAGATTGAAACTTGTATTTGAATTTACTATCAGCTGAGCCAGCTCAGGAATGAAGTGTCCTGCATAGCTTTCCCCTGTCATATATATAATCTCTACGTTGTACTGAGGATACATATCGAACCATTTCGATAAGAAAGCGAAGTTGTCCTTTGCGGGAAAAAATTTCAAAAAAAGTTGAGCTCTGAAGTCTGAATGGCAAGAATGAGTTGAGTTAATGTAAGAAATATTTGATGTTCTGGTAGTGAATGTTTAACCTGTGATTTCGTCGTTGACGGAGGTGTAGAAAGATGGATCGTCGGAGTATGAGAATCCTACTCCGGCTGGTGAGTCGAGGTATAACATATTAGCTTCTGTTATGTACAAAAAAGTACAAAACTAGCTGTTAGAAATTCCTTCACAACATGATCATATCTTTGGCAAATCGAACATTTTTGTCGCGTCTCTTAGTATTTACCTCTGTTCCAACTGTAGTCGTTCTTAAGCAGAATACCTTCACTTGGTTTAAAAGGACCATGCTCCATGAATAACCCGGCTCCTACGGAAGAACACCCGGGGCCTGTACATGAAATTGCAAACAGTAACTATTTTTTGAAATGAATTTTCCGACTGATGTTAGAAATGTCTGCTTGGGTTATATTGTAAGTGATAAAGTGACTTTATCAACACGATTAACTGAGATTCAGTTCTATTTATCGCGAAAATTACCTCCATTGAGCCAAAGAACTAGTGGTTTTGAGGCCGGATCAGTTTCAGCCTCAACAAAGTAATAAAATAGAGCTTTGTGTTTCTTATTGTCTACTGAAATATACCCTGAAAATTGCTGGAAACTCACTGCTGGTTGGCCTGGCAAATTCGTTATATTATGAGAAACATGATGAAGATTCGACGAAGAAGACTCTACTGCCAAACATTTGTACAGCAAGAATGCCACTCAAATCCACTGCAGATTTATTTTCATCATAGCTTGGAAATGAGAAGCTGCGAAGAAAGTATCAAGTTTGTCCTTTAGGACAAATATTTGTTTTCCGGTCATAAAATTCCGGCAATGGAACCATAAATATTTACCAGTATACAGAAGCTGGTTTCTGTATTACCGGTGGCCGGTTATAACCAAACATCGACCGTTCGCCTTAGGCCGGAGCGCGGCTGAGGAAGCAGGAATGCCTGAATTGGAATGGAATGGAACTTGATAAAGTTGTTACTGCTAGATTTTTAGAATTCAATTTACTTGAAACTTTCTAACAGTAATATGACAAATTGGTGACAAAACAAAAAACAAAAATATGCGGTGGGACGAAACCGCAGCAAAACCACTGCACAAAATATGTTTTTTTTCCATTTTTAACATAAATGGTTAAATTAATATTGTGATTAGTTGCTAGCAGTTAATAATAACTAATACAGTAGTGTGAAAATAGTAAAATAGAGAGTCAACGTTTGACTTGATCATCCTCTTTGACATTTTGAATTGAAGTTTGAGTACTAACTACTACACTTATAGTTGAAAATTCAACTCATCTTCTTTATATTTTATTAAAATATTTTTTGAGTCTTTTAGTACTTATTTTGACATAAAAATTAAATAATACAGTAAGAAATAGTCAATATAATGTCTCTTTACAGCTGTATAGTATTATTTCAGTTTCCAAAAAGGACTGAAACCCTGAAACGTGACACTGTGATTAAATTGTTTGATTTACATAAATAAATTAATATCCACTAGTAATTTCCGCTTTATATATAGTATAGATAAATTATATATGTGTAAATAATTTTATTTTTATAATATTTCTTATAAGAAGTTAATAGTTGAAATATTATATGTGTAAATATGAAATTGAGGAAGGGTATTTTGGAGGGTGAATTGTGGCTTCAAAAGAAACCGTCAATTCACCCCTTCCGGCTTCCCGCTTTATATATAACTAGTTATTGAGTGCACAATTTTGTGCATGTTAATTATAAACATGATATCTTGTATATACATATTTATAAATCAAATAGCGTAATTTTAGAGAAATAAAGGGTAAAACCGGAAAGCAGTTGTGGCTTCAATTGGTAACCGTCAATAGCCACCTTTACGTTTTATATATAAGATAGATTAGTTGTTTAATGCACATTTATGTGCAAATTGATTAAAAATATAATACTATATTCTATATTATTTTTAAATAAGTTATTAAAATATATAATCAATACATGATTGTAAGTAAATATAAAAAAAGTCAGGGGTAAAATGGAAAGAAAATGTGGCTTCAGAGTAACCGTCAATAGATCTCCTTGCGTTTTATCTATAGGATAGATATTATTCATCATACATTCATACTCAAAAACAGGTTTCAAATCATGTACATCGAAAGTTATTTACTATGAATCAAAAGTACGCAGTTTTATCAAAGAGTTCAATCAAAATTATGTAAAATTATAGTACAAAAAATGTCATTTTAGTACTTTGCAGTAAATAACTGCGCAACACCAGAAATGTCAAAACATTTATGAATAATCCCAATAAATTCTTAATTTTTCAATGTCGACATAATGAGTAGAATAAATTCCAACAAGCAATATTTCGTATCTAATATAATATTCCAACAATAATTACACCCAAAAATAAATACAACTATTTCAGCATTTAATATTTTATTCCTGAAATCTTCAAACCACAATTAATCAATGCATATACAAATGTAGGCATTTATTAATTCTACAATTAAAAAAACAATATCCCAAAATCTCCAATTTCCAACACCTAATCCCATCACAACTAACATCATCAACAAACAAAAGACACCATCACAAAGAATCATTTCACATTTAAAACTGTCAAAATTAAAAATTAAATGTAAAAATAAATAAACGCAATTCTTCGATCTTCTTCTGCTAATATTCTCTCCTCACAAAGCTCCTGTTTTTTTCCAGCTTCATCGATCATCGTGTTCCTGTTCCAACTACTTCATCTGATTATCAAGTTCCTGTTTTGATATCAGAATCGGACACCCTTTTCCCCAAAACGCAATCTTTGCACATCCGATTATCGATTTTGGTTCGGATTGTTGTGATCGGGTTTACGGTCTCTACTTTGGAGTCTGCGAGATTCATATCGATTGATGATCGGAGGCTCATCAAGTTTTGATCTTTAGTTGGTTTTGGATTCTGGGTCGGTGGAGTTTTTGAGTGTTTGGTTTGGAATCGATCGATGGAGATGGGTGGAAGAAGAGGGGTTGATTACTGGAGGGAGTATTTTAGAGCAGAAACGTCAGATATATTTGAAATAATTGAAAATGGGATTATGATTGCAGCTGCGGATTGTCCGGATGAGTTTAGATTGAGGAGATGTCATATTGCTGAGTTGCTGTTTTCGTGTGAATCGAAACGGTGTGTGGGTTGTAATTGTAACAATGTGGAGTTGTGTCTACCTGTTGTTAAAAATGATGATGATGATAATGTTGGAAGGAGTTGTGGTCAGAAGAAGATGGAAGATGTTCGTAAAGTTAGTAACTTTAGTTATGGAGTTGCGGAGGCATTGAGTGATGAGATTGAGGAAGGGTCTCAGCTTGTTGGAGAGGTTTTGAGGATTAAGAAGATTTTGTCTAACAGTCGAGATGAGGTTTGACTTGGATTTGGTTGTGGATTTTTTGAGTTTTTTTTGTTTAGGGTGTTGGTTGATTGATTGTTGCTTGCAGTCTGAGTCAGTGTTGTATGAGTCTTTGAGGCGGCTTCAGTTCATGGATCTTACTGTGGATATTCTTACGGTATGTGTGTTGATCATGTTATAGTGTTTGAGAGATGATATAGATATGTGCATTAGGTTCTTAACGGCGTACTTTTGCGTATCAGTCGACTGAGATTGGGAAGGTTGTGAATGCGCTGCGGAAGCATAGCTCAAGTACTGTCCGTCATCTCGCCAAGCAACTCATTGGGTACAAATCCTTTGCTTGAATGGTTGATATGGTTTTATGATCTATGATCTTGTGTAATAGTAATGCACACTTCACACTTAATTATATTCTCTCAGCATATGGAGGGAGATGGCGGATGAGTGGGTTGATGCCGCAAAACAAATTGCAGCGGAAAAAAATGATGGCACTCCAGACTCTAACCCATCGGTTCTCGACGAAGAGGAGGGACTCCCTTCTCCTCCATTGGATGAAGGTGCCTTCTTTGTTAACCCTCAGGACATCGAGCTTTCCGAAGTATGATTTCATTTTACAAGTTATTTTTGCTTAGTTCCTAATTCTCTTGTGATACTGACTTTGTTGCTCTCTCTCTGTTTGTATTTTCCTCTTAACTTGAAGTTCTTCGACGGAATGGATGAAGATGGAAGTGAGTAATTCAGTACTACATGTCATTTTGCAGTGTTTAATTTTTTGTATTTTTTTCTATATTACCCGCTTGTTGGAAGTTCAACACTAAAACTTAAATGCATTTTCAGATCTTCGAGGGGACTTCTCGAAGAACCACGAGAATGGAAGGAAGCCAACATCCAATAACTTAAACTCTACAAGGCCAAAGCCTCATCCTGTTAACAATGCCAATGCTCTCAGGAAGGAGCACAGCGATTTTAAATCACAGAAGAATACCACTTCAACGCCAACTAAGCCTTCCATATCCCAATCTGGCCCTCGCAGACCTCAAAAAACAGCCGCAGAGCCACAAGTACTGGATAAGACCCCATATCAAAGGACGGCAATCCCAGGCCAACAAAATGTACCTTTCTTTTCTACAACATTTTTATTACATTTAACATGCAGTAAATTATGTGTGACTAATTGATTAGTGTTTTGTCATATCAGAAAGTAAAACTTGCAGAAGTGGACCTCGAAGCCACGAAGAAAAGGCTCCAAGAGCGTTACGAACAAGCTGAAAATGGTGATTTTTCTTTACTCTACATACAAAATATCACTACGAACTGGTCCAGAGTTGATCTATTTCTTATGTACTGACTCTTGAAATTTTCAACAGCCAAGAGACAACGTACAATACAAGTCTTAGATACCATTCCCAAGCAAGGGGTCAGTCGTTCTAAAAAGCCACAAGGTAGGACCACAACCTCAAATCGTCATCGCTTATTCGGGCACCGCTAGCTCTACTAGCTATTCAACAAAGCCTTACCGATGAGGGATCTGGCGCTTCTGATCTATAGGTTCTACTAACTATATATCCCGAGAAAAAATGAAACTGTGCGAAGATGCGGAAAATTGTTTACTTTCTGACTTGATGATAATATATAGAATATGAAACTCAAAACAGGCTGCTTGGGCTGGATGCATTGACTGATCTCTGTTTAAGGGGATGCTTGATGTTCAAGGCAAGTCATAAGGCATTGTTAAATTTGAGATTGTGTTGACTTGCTGTCTGGTCGTCAATGTATAATAGTGTGGGGTCCACACGTTCACATTTTGCCCGGCAGCCCCTACATGCAATAAAAAATGTAACAAGGTTTTTCTTAGAATTACCCAATAGTTGACTGCTGGTCTTGAATCCAGATTTGAATGGCAGCTTGGTTGACCTTAAAAAATGCTGATTTTATTTAAATGTCTTGAAAATGTTAGTAATGTCTAATTAAAATGATGTTTTTTATTTAGTGTCAGTCAAATTATTCGATTTGAGTTTCTGTTGTTTCTGAATCTCAATTCTCAATCTTTTTGTTAATCGAAAATGCTCTCGAGCTAAAACCGAATTAGGTGGTGACTTGACCAACAAGTATTGTATATGCGCGAGCGCGCACAGTTTTGCGCGACCAAATATTTAGTTACAAAATGCCCGATCTAAGTGGAATGAAGTGACTCGACTTCTTAATATTTTTAATGCGCGAGCGCGCAGTTTCTTTGCGCGTTCAAACTTATGTGTTCGCGCGAGCGCGCATATTCACTGCGCGTTCAAATATTTTTCATCTCGCGAGCGCGCGTCATTATTGCGCGTCCAAACTTGTCTTATTGCGCGAGCGCGCTGCGACCTTGTGCGACCAAAATATTCATTTACAAAATGCCCGAGCAATATATCAATCACGCGCGAGCGCGCAGTTGTCTTGCGCGACCATGTTAACAATTATGGTACAAACCATGTGACCCGACTATGCATATACCGTAAGTTGCAGCATTTTATGGTACAAAATCCAAGTCAAAAACAAAGATCCACATCAGAAACCATAAAGAGCTTTCCACTGATGCGTATATCAAATTTTCATTACAAAACATCTGGGTTTTGTGTTGATAATTTCACCAGCACAAGATGGAGGAATGCGAAAGATACACAAAGAAATGAAAAAGAGACAGATAACAAACACTATCATACTAACAGACAACAGTTCAGTTTGCGAGTTTCTTAGGAAATCACTTGGCCATCATAACTTTAACAAACTCCTCGTAGTTAATCTGACCATCACCATCAACATCAGCTTCCTTAATCATCTCATCAACTTCTTCATCAGTCAGTTTCTCACCAAGGTTAGTCATCACATGACGCAGCTCAGCAGCAGATATGAAACCATTCTGATCCTTGTCAAACACCCTGAAAGCTTCTTTCAACTCCTCCTCAGAGTCAGTATCCTTCATCTTCCTAGCCATCAGGTTTAGGAACTCAGGGAAGTCAATTGTTCCGTTTCCATCAGCGTCAACTTCATTGATCATGTCCTGAAGCTCAGCTTCAGTTGGGTTCTGTCCCAACGACCTCATCACAGTTCCGAGTTCCTTGGTAGTGATACAACCTGATGAACATGAACCCAACCGCATTAAACTGGTAGCCATTTTTAGCAAAATAACATCACAGTTTAACAAAGTATACATCTTTTCAAAGATGATTACTTTTTCATACAGTTCTTACTTAGAAATTCAACAATGATTAAAAATAAGGACAGCTAGGGTTTCGACTCAGCAGTCTGTAAAATCCAGACAACAAAATTTGTACGGATGATATGATTAGGACAGATCTAGCAATCAGATACTTAATAGATTCAAATGGAAGATGAGGTGGAGTATGTTACCGTCGCCGTCCTTGTCGAAGAGGCTGAAGGCCTCCTTGAATTCGGAGATCTGATCATCGGTGAGCTGATCGGCCATTTTGGATATCGAATCGCAGAGGTTGGATTTGAGGAGAGAAGGACGATGTCTCCTTGTATATATCGCCGGTGGCTCTGCGTGGAACGCGCTTTTCCAACGCGGAGAGAGAGACTTTGACCGAAGTCGCTTCGTTATTTGGGCTGGGCTCGATTTTAAACTGACTCATTTGGGCTGGGCTCACATTTTACTATTGCTCTTCAGCTCCATCTATCCAAATCAACAGATACTCGTGGGCATGACATTCATGAATTTACTGGTAGTATCCTACACAAACAATGATTTCTATTAACAACAAATGAAGTTGAAGATTGCCTCATGCACTTCCATCAGTTGCTTGTATGGTTGTGTCAACTTTATCTATCATTAGCTGGTAGCTCACTATGGATCTTTCTTCTTCGTTGCGACATTTGGATCCCACATTGTGGACTGCTCCTCCGACGACTCTGCGTCTCGTCTCAATCTTTTGCAGGGAGAGGGTTGCCCAGTAACTGATGTTGGCTGTCCTTCATTGAATGTTTCTACTTTTGATGCTTTCAGGGTACCTTTAAGCTTTTGCTGCTCCTCAATGATTTTCTGTAGGTATTTCCCTTGTGCTTCTATGCGCATCTGAAGCTGACGTTGCACCTAAATATGTCCACAATATTGATTCGGATGAAAAATTTAGAACCATAAAAAAAGAGAGTGCAGTCTAAGCCTCTCTATTTGCCTACATTGATAATTGTTAAAAGTAACAAAAGAAATGCAATGTAGCTTCAGGATATGCAATCTACAAGCAGACAACAGAGCATAGTAAACAAGAAATAAAATTCACGAACCACATAATAGTCCCATATGCCTCATCATGCAGGGTTTAGAACCCTTTTCTAAACTTTATGGTTGTCTAGATGAAATCAAATATATTGTCTTAAAGTGATAATGCATAGAATGGCTCGAGACAGATTACTCATCCATTAATGTATAGAAGAATTTCATGAGTTTCTTGTTTAAATCAGAGAGTCACCTCAAGCTGCTCATGTAGCCGCTTTTGAACTTCCATCTGCATCCGCAAAGCTTCATTAATTTGTAAGCCCCTAAAACAGCGAATAATTTGGTAGCATGTAAATTTAGAGCTTAATGACATGGGAAATTTCATAAACAACTGCCAAACTGATTAAGATTGACCAAGAATACAAGCAAGGGTACCCACGGGGGAGAGTCCAAGCTGGATGAGGTGTCTCCTGAACCTTTCTTTTCATCTTTAGAGCCTAAGGTGTAATGAAGCTCTTAATTAGCAGTCTCTAGAGAAGAAAATAATTGCACAGGAATAGAATATAAGTAAAAACAATTACCATCAACAGACGATTCTGGCAGATACTTTGCAAGGCGGTATTTCTGAATCACAAAGAAGACCATGTCAAACAAAGTTCTGGAACGTGCTATTTAAATTGATGCATAAGTTGGGATTAATATGAGTGTGTTAAGTGCACCTGTAGATGGCTTTTAACATGATAAATAGTGAGTCCAGAAACACCCATCACCCTAAGAACACCTTTGGGAGTTGCTCCTACAAAGAAAACATTATCAGTGAGCAATTTACATAACGAATAATCATTGACATGAAGAACAACAAAGTGTCACATATCTTGATTTCCTGCAGGTTTATACTTTTGCACCTACTGTTCCAATATACTTAACAAACCTCAACTAAACCACACGCATCACTTTGAAACAGGAGATAAATCCATCCACATTGATCTGAACTTTATTCACTCCCATACTCTCATAAGAAGTTCAGGAAACATCTAACAGGCATAGCGATTAGCGATGTTTGAATAAGTAACTATTACTAAATGAGATACCCACTGTCAGGTCCACCGAGTTGCGCAATTGCATCCACAAATCTGTCATGCAGTTCCGACGTCCAACGTAGCCGCTGCTTTGAATTACCAGCTGCAGTAGGACTTAAAGTTGAACCAGCTCCTTGTTTCACCAACTCATCCACATGACTCGAAAATTTATTCGCTTGATACATCTCCTTCCACAGACTGCATCACATAACCATTTACTCATTCATCAACACAAGCAAAATCCCTAACAGTACATAAATTCAGTTCAAATTCGAAACTACCAAAAACTCATACCATCAAATCTACCATCAAAAATCAAACTGAATAAAAATTCAAACAAGCAACAACTGAAAGATTGAAACAAAGAGATCACACAAAAGCAACACAAATTCAAATTTCAACCTCAATTTTTACAGCAACGGAAGGAAAGGTCAGCTTCAGCTAGTGGAATGGAAGTCAAGCAGATCTCATAATCGTGAAACGAAGGACGTCGCGATCGTAATAAATAAGACAAATACCGAGGAGAAGCACGTGGACGTGTGGAAACTAGCAAAGGTGCGGAAATGGTAGTCAATGTGTTCGTTGAGCTGAAGGCGAATCGAATCGAATCGGATCGGAAAAGGAAGTGGAAGTCTGGTGTGCGTGGAGGGAATCGGAGGATTAGGAGAAGAGGGGAATCTCGATTTGGTACTTGAAGATGATACGATTTGGGAAAAGTGTTTGAGGAAAGTTGTCAAAGACTCAAAGTCAGGTTGAAACGACTGCGTTTGGAAGGGCCTGCACATATAATGACAAACTTATTCTACAGTTTCATTGTTATGGGACTTGGGAGGTGTTGACATTGTTTTTTCATACTACAGGTGAACATCAACATCTGGAGCAAGGAGGATTGATTACAAGCGACTTTACTTGGTCAGTTACTGCAGTCTTGTAATATTTAGATGTTCCAAATGACACGGAGTCACGGAAAGTGTAGCCTCTTCGACCTGAGTTGGTATACGACGCAACTGATGTTCAGCCTTAGTCTCTTAGAGCATTAGCCTTCTTTATCGATGCAATGGTATCATCAAAAGGACTTCTGTACACAGAAAAGATGAGTTAAAATATTGATTACGTAAACAAATAGACAGAAAGTTAGGGAAAGACTGGAATATTCCAAGTATATCGCAATAAAAAAATAAATCAAGGCACGTTAATTTTTATATAGAGTTCAGTTGTCAATAAAGAATAAGAATGGCAGTGCTGAGGAGAGACCAAAAAAACTGACAAGGCTAAAGGAGTAGTAAAGCAAGAGGTTACCCCGAGTAGTGCATCTGCCCCGCATATCCCTGCCCGTGCAGGAAAACTAAGTTGATTCCACCAAACTGCTGCATCAAGACAGACTCAGATGATCAGAAGCTTTGAAAGGCACATAGAAAAAAGTTAACACACATTACTTGTGTATTCACAATGAAGGAGTCGACCAAATTTCAATTTATGTAACATCACGAATAATCACACAACTGTTTAGCAATCAATTATAATGTTGTGTCTGATCGGAACTAGTCTCACAACCAAATTATGTAAGAGTAAAAACCTCCCCAGCCCAGAGACCGTACCAAACATAGACAGTGAAAGAAAAACAGTAATTTAGTAATATCAAAAACTAGGCAAACATGATCACACACAAACATTAACTACACATATAGCCCCTTTAAACCTCACTATGCCTATGAAAATGTTTGATCCCGACATAATATGCCTCATAGCGGCTTCTTAGGTTGAAGCTCTTAAAATAAAAATATCATAGAACACATGGATACTAAACTTTCCGAAACTCCACTCCAACCAAAGATTTCGTACAACAAATTATTTTAAAAAATTGAACAAATGAAATAGTGATATTTAACTACTACTTTTACTAACCTGGCATGACGCTGAATTTGCTCCATCGGCGCGTAATCACCACGTGCACCAAACATTGCCAATAGAAAGTAGTAGTACGTAGAAATTATTGATATACGTACAAGATACGGACTTCAAAGTAGAAGTCTACTATTGTATTAAAAGCAGATGTTACTAAGTGGTAAAACAATTACTTAATATCTCCCCAAAGGTATTTTGGGCTCCTTGAACAAAGAGAGGGTGCGGAAGGGAACTCTTCAGTTTGTGACGCATTTATTATGGAGGTATAATTGGATATGGAGAATTATTTTCCTGATCAGGCCAGCTTGATTGGGAGCTTATCAACGGAGTGCCGCTTTGAATTGGGGACTTCCTTGTTCAGCGAGGAGGAATCATGTATTTTATCTTCATTTGTGATTCCATCATCACTGTAGTCGAGAGGCAACTGTTGTAATTTTTCTTCCAGTTCAGCCATATTTGAAGATGTTGTTGGAATGCCTTCTGGCAAATTGTTGTCTTCATCAGAAGATTCCAACTCGGAAGTCAGAGAGTCCGATGGGGCTTCTGATGTAATGGATGATGTGCATATTGGAGAGGAATATGTGGAAAACTGAACTGTCTCCCACTTTTTACGCTCTTCCTCTTTCATTCTTTCATCATATGCTCTGAAATCAAATTCAGATGTATTTTTCCCACCAAATGCAGATTCCAATTCTTCCATGTTAAAATATTGTTCCATTATCTTCTGGGCTTGTGGGCCCACTGAGTATATGAACTGCACCTTTTTAAACGTCTTGGGCTCGATAAAAGGTTTTACCATCTGCACCAGGGATATTAAATTATTAATTTGTGCAATTACATCAACTTTGGTTGATCTGCAATATAAGAAAAATCAGAAGTTGAAGACTGAAGAGAAGAGTTGGCATATTGCTTACTGTCCAAAACGATTCGAATATTTTTGGAGGATTATACATTATGGCAAGTCCCAGTCTCTCGGGGTAGTGATCTTGCAATATATGAGCCGTTTCTCTGGTCACTTTTACAGATATGGATGACATATTCCACCCTTGAAAGTCAATGAGCCAGACCATCTGCTCCTGATCTGGTCGTGAGTACATTATGGCATTCTCTAGACAAAAGACAAAGTACTTTATCTGCACGCTTGTAGAACTTGTATTCTGAGTGGAACAGAGCCAAGTTAGCGTATGATAGTACATTAGGGGAAACCTAGCGCTGCTCCATCTTTGCAGAATGGTACCCGAAGTCAAATGTAAAATTGAATCATTATGATGCATTATAATTTTGATTACATATTTCTATTTTTCAGCAAAGTTAACAATGTTACTGTCAGTGATATCCTTGATAGAAAATTTTAAATAGTTCTTTTTATTGCAATTGCTAGCCTGAACATATATGTGTACAGGGATCATCAGTTTTCACTCTTTATATTTTTAACAAAACAATAATATCCTCGCAAATAAAAAATGAGGTATGTTCACCTGAAAACCAGGTCTCATGACAAGAACAGTACGCCCAAGCTTGTCTAAGTAATTAGCTTTGTAAACCCTTCCCGTCTCAGCTTCAGCTGAAATATCCTCCTGGAACAGAATGGTTAAGGAAAAATCATGAAAACCGGAAGAATTAATGACACCATACACTGAATATTTTTATTTGACACCTACTTTTCCTCTTTCAACCTTGAATACAGAAGGAAATATTTACAAGAGCCGAGTGGCATACCCATCGAATCTTTTCTGGTCTGAACTGAAGCCTCCACTTTATGGATTCTTTCAACATCTTAGAGGCCTTCTTAACATTCCAATTTCTTGCTCTTAAGTACCTTAATACTGATGCATCCGAACACATTTCAGGAAGCTTATCACATACATGTCCCAACAGTTTCTTAACTTCATTAATCTACAGAAGCAAAATGATATAATTAAAGACCTTTATGCTCCCAAAAATGCACACACGTGACTGCAGCCCATAAACTTTGTCTTTTAGTCATAAGCCAGCAATGCGATTGTAAATGAAGATAATAAGAAATACCTTCTCCTGCTGTTCTTCAGCAGATAAAGCTTTCTCCACAACACTTGATCGTGATCTTTTGAAAGACATTTTCCCAATTCCAAAGCAGACAAATCAATGACAATTCCAATGAATCATCTGTCACAGTTTCAATCAAACATCAGAACACACTCACACTCATCCACTACCAATCAACACAAAACCAAGAACAACTCACGCTCCTCGTCACTAGCTTCCACTATCTCAAGTATCACAAAAAAACTCTAATACAAATACATGACGATAACAATACAAAAAACACTGGTGATAAAATCAAAAATCTCCTCCACTTCCAAATTAGGGCACAGACACTTATCCAAACATCAATCATCAAAAATCAACATCAAATACAACAAATCCAAACACATAAAGTACATCAAATTCAACACTCAAGATCAAAAACCATCTAAAATAATCAAAATCACGAAACAGTGCGGCGATTTTAACGAAGTTGATCTATTCAATTCGAATCACGTAGTACCTTACCTAACCTAACGGAACAGCAGTTATTGCAAAACGGCCGTAAATCGCTATAGCTTGATCGGTTGGATCGCTGTAGAGATTGGAGAAAGGTGGAATCATCTAGAAGCCGATTAACGATGACCGAAGAAGAGGAATGTACGGAATTTGACCGTTTGGTTGGGTTTGTAAATATTGGATTTTGTAGGGGCAGTTCTGCGAATATAATAAGTTTTTCCATGCACCTTTCGACCAAAATTAATTAATTAATTATTTTTTCTAAATTATTTAATTTATGAAAGTTGTGATCACAGGACGACAGCTCTGCGTAGCTGACGGTGGCTTTGAAAAAAATAAATTAATCAATCTCAAACCCTAATCGGTTCTTCCATAATCTCCAACACCCATCTCTAAAGTTCAAATCTTTATGCTGTTTGGCAACTGGGTGTTTGACCCTTTTTCTCAATTTCGATTTTGACAAGGTATGAATGTAAATGTAGTTGTAATTTGTTATTTGTTCATTTGTTGATGTGATATGGATGATTGGGTTTGAAGGTTGATTGGGTTGTGTTGATTTTGATTATGTTTTTTTTGGATTTGCAGATTTGGGAGTGATATTGTTGGATTTGAGTTGGTTTAGGGTGAGGGAAGAGATTGATTTTGGTTTTGGAGTGGGAGGAAGAAAATGGGGTCTGATTTGGTGATCCGGATCAGGAGATGTGTCGTGATTTCAATAAGAGTGTGTTTTAGATCAGTTTATGGACATCCGTTGCTGGTTGGATTCTTGTGCTGGTTGTATTGTGTTTACCGACTGTTTCCTGAGTTATTCTTGCTATTTGTGTCTTCTTCACCCGTTTTGGTTGCTACTGCGTTGTTGCTTGGGACATTGTTGAGTTATGGGGAGTTGCATTTGCCGGAGATTAAGGAGGAAGCCAGTGAACAGACAAAGAGCGCATCAGAAGCTATTGTCGTTGTAGAAAGAAATGTGGGTTTTGGTATAAGGAAGGGAAGAGATTTGGAGGATGAAGATAGTGATGATGAGAAGGAGAGTGAGTGTGAGAGGGGTAATGGTAAGGACGATGATTCAGAAGATGAGTTTGGAGATCACGAGGATGATAATAATAAGCCATTGATTAAGAGAACATTGTTGAGAAACGGTGTGTTTGGGAAATTGGCGGGTGAGGGGGTGGGACAGGAAAATGCAAGGTCGTTAGAGGTTGATGATGAGGAAGTGAATAGGACGCATGGAGAAGGAAGTGGAAGTGGGCATGTAGACGAGGGTGCTTCACATGGTGTCATGTCTAATATGGAGTATGAGAAGTTAGAGGCTGACGACAACCATTCGTTAGGTGGGGTGGTTGACGATCCTTATGCTTTGAATACTGTGTATACTTCGTTTCGTTTGTCTCCCAAACGGGAGGAGGGCGATGATCATCAGGAAGGTGATTCTCAAGAGGAGAATGAGGATGTTAGTGTAAATGAAAGCATTGACGATGGTGAGGAAGATGAGGATGAGGAAGAAGATGACGACGAGAATTCTTCCGATTCAGAATCTGATGCGGATGAGAATTCATCACCTGATGCCTCAATCACCGATATAAAGCCATTGCTTGATGAGCTACACCCACTTTTGGATGAGGATGCCCCTCAGCAAGCTCATGGCGGCACCAGCAGCACTGCTCAAAGGAGTGTCGATGCTAGCAGCATTGAGTCTGGTGAAGATAGTGATCACCAAGAGGAAGAAGAAGGTGAGGACAATAACGAGAAGGATCCTCAGAGGAACAAAGGGGATGGAGATAAACCTGAAATCACATGGACTGAAGATGACCAAAAGAATCTCATGGACATGGGAACATCTGAGCTCGAAAGGAACCTACGACTAGAGAATCTCATTGCTAGAAGGCGGGTGCGTAAAATGATGAGTTTAGTTGATGAGAAGAATCTGATTGATTTCGAAAGCAATGATCTTCCGTTCAACGTCCCACATATTTCAACTTTGAGGCGCAATCCATTCGATTCCCCATAGATTCTCATGATGCAATGGGCTTACCACCTATTCCTGGATCCGCTCCGTCCCTTTTGCAGCCACGGCGAAACCCATTCGATCTTCCTTATGATCAAAATGAAGTAAAGCCTCTTCTCACAGGAGACAATTTTGCACAAGAATTTATTCCACCTCAGAGAGATGCATTCTTCCGGAGATATGAAAGTTTTAGTGTTGGACCTATGAATGGAGGAACTTCTAGGCAAGATGTGAGACGAAGACCTTATTTTGTTCCAGAGCGAGGAGCTGCAGAAGAAGCTTATGCTTCCATTCAAAGACAGCTGAGTGAAGTTAGTGAATCCAAGGTGAGTTCTGTTCTTGAGACAGAGTCAGTCAGTTCAGCTTCAGCTTCAGATGATGAGGACCAAAAGCTTACTGAACAAAATACGACGGAAATAACTATGGATTTTAAAGATGAGCATGACTCTGATCATGCGGGATATGAAAGTCAATCCTCTGAAGATGTAGAATCGGTGGATGTTGAGCACGTCAACATCGATGTGAACCAGATTGAACATGAGATACAGTTAGGGGTTTTTCAGGAAACTGAAACACGTGCGGATCTGGCTGAGGAATCTTCAAGTCATGTGGGATCCGGTCATATTGAAATTAACATGCGCATACATGCAGTTGATGATGACAATAGTGATGGATCATGTCAATATTCGCCAACTGTTGAAATGCAGGCAGGTCACGATGAAATCAGCTTGGAAATGGAATATGTTCCTGATGGTTTTCGACAAACAGAAGCCATAAGAAGCGAGATAAATCCCAGCTGAGCAAGTTGAGGATGGGAGTGATAGTTCAAGTGTAACATCATTATCTGACACCAATGAAGAAGTTTTGGATACATTTGGTAGACAGGAAAGCATCGACAAAATCGAGGATGAGTCCCACTCTGCGTTCATTCTCCAGCTGGCGAGTCCTCCGATTTGAAAATTGAAATTCCTGACAATCATCATATCAGAGAACCTGTATATGATTCAAGTCCCACGCCGGTGGATGGTGGACTATTGTTCTCGTCAGCATCAACTGATCGCCTGCCAGAGTCATTAGAGATCGGTGATTCTAGCAATCTACCTGAAAATAAAGATGATGACAAAAAACAATCTTACGAGGATAAAAATACTCAACAGAAACATGTCCAACTTCACAATGTGGAAATACTAACTGATGCAGGACAGACCTCTATATCTGAGAAAGTCCCGAAGATTAATGGTGGTTCACCCTCCTCGGATACTGATTCTTCAGAAGAGAAAGATGTGCTCCAGGTTGAACATAATGAAATACCATCTTCGACTCAAAACAATAATGAAGAGGTCGTGGTTCAAGATTCAAATGTTGGTCCTCATGCATCTTCAGATTCCGATTCCTTGGAGGATCGGATGGACGCCAGAACTGTTCAGGTTGGTCAAGATGAGTTACCTTCCCCCAGCTCTGAAGATGAAGATAACAGCCATGACCGAGTTTTAGAGGAAACTAGTAATCAACAAGTAGAGTCCAAGGGTGAATCATCTACTGCTGCTGATCAAAAGAAAGTCCAAGAATCACCTGCAACCAATTCATCGTTCGACAATAAAAAAGAAATCATGGTACGCATTCATTTGAGTAACCGAACATAGATCAGTCTTTTTCTTTTTAGTCATTTGTATCGATAGTATATAGTTGATTCCTGCGTGAAAAAAAGTATATTGGATGAACAGCCTCTTGTAGTCATTCAATATGTTTTAAGTACTGTTTCGATAAACTTGTTTCAATATGTTTGTAAATTTGTGGCTAAACTTTGATCTTATGGTATTACTTTGAAAAGGAGTCCTCTATTGCGGAGGTGGAGTCAGTACAGAAAAGTAGCAGTGACGAAACTACAGCAGCTAGGATAATACCCGAAGTTTCAGTTGCTATCCCATTAAAAAATCGCTTTATTGAATCTATCAAAGAAATGAGAGCTGGTGGGGTTACATCTGATAAAGTGGAAGAGTTCCAAACTCCTGTTTCAGCTCGATATTTTGATTTTACATCAGAAGAACTTCAGCCCAGCGTTACTCATGTAGAGGATGTTGATGATGAGACGGAAAACTTCAAGGAGTTGGATGAGGGAATGCTGGCAGAGTTGGACACAGTTGGTGACTTCAGAGTGTCAAATATCGAAGCTAGTCCCGTCGAGGAAGTTATCCTGCCCAGCTTGTTATCTCCAGAAAATGAAGGTTTGAAAGATGTTCCTATGTCAGAGCCCGATTCACCACTTTCAGATATAAAGGAATTCTCATCAGAAACCGAAAAGTTGGTTCCTTCAACTACATATGCTCAAGAAAAAACCGAACTTGAACCAACCAGCTCTTGTTCATCCCCAAACACTGAATTACTGGCTGAAGAATTCCATGCTCAGGAACACACTCAGAGCCCAAAGCAACCACTTGAAGAAACGCCAGTAAAGAGCCTTAGTAAGGAAGAAAAAGCTGAACTTGAGCCAATCAGCTCTGGCTCATCTCCAAAATCTGAATTACCGAAAGACGGGTTCCATGCCCAAGAACACGACCATTCTGATAGCTTAACGCATTCGCCCGTAGAAAAACAGGTGAAGAGTTCTAGTAAGAAAAGTAAATCACACGACTCCAGCTCCAGTTCCAGCTCCAGTGATTCAGATTGAGTATCACAATTCCAGGTTTTATTACTCCAATGGTGGTTTCTGAACTGTTTATATGTTCCATTTTTGTGTTGATTAGGGTATTATTATGATCCAATCATCTGAAGAATGATGCTGTGGGATCTGTGTGTCTGTGTATCATTCATGGTTCTGATTGTTTTATGGGTGTCTTGTGAAGTTTATTCTTGATTCTGTACTTCATCTGCTGAACATTAATTTTGAGATTTATGTCTTTTATACAACATTGTTTTTGCCACTAGTCAAAATCAAAAAATACCGAATCCTTGCACTTGTCAATCCTTCCAAGTGTATAAAAACTCTAGCAAAAAAGTATATAAAAACTCTGCTATGAATACAAAACTGCAGAAGAGAAGCAGGCTAACAGTAACACAAATCCATTCAAGGATCAGTTTGCTCTAACTCTGCAACGAACAGTAATGATGCCAAATGTGGTGGCGGCACATCAGCATTTCCGACACATGAAAAAACTGCAACAAGAATGACATTCGTTAATCAGATGGAAGGGAGGCAGTTGAAATATAAACAAAATAGTTACGTGAAACAGACCTGTCCAAACACGCTTAGTCATCAAGATAATAATAAGACCCGGCGGATTTTTGCTCCCTGTCCTTTGTGGATTCAAGCTTATTAATCCTCGGACGGTAGTTGGTAGGGTCTCTTCTAAAGGTGATATCAAGATGCTGCGAGCATAAGGCAGAGAAATTTTATTACATATCACAAAGCTTAAATTCAAATTAATAATGCTTATGTTTGAGGAAGAGATTCTTACTGATAGGAAAAGATTCATGCCCGTCAATAGTGACTGTGGAGCATTTGCGGTACAATCCACGGAAGGATTCCCTTCATACACAATAACTCGATCGGCGAGATAAGTCGCCATGATGAAATCGTGCTCGACTATAAATGCAGTCTTTTTGGCATGAAGGATGAACCTCTTTATGACTTTTGATGCAACAATACGCTGCTCAGAATCGAGGTATGCACTCGGTTCATCGATAAGATAAATGTCTGCAGGCTGAAATTGCACCATAACTAACGTTAAGTCTCTCAATATATGATTACTTATTTTTCATTTCTATCAATTGTAACATCACATTATCGAGATTAATCAACAATTTACAATTGACAATAATGAGAATTGAGATTTACCTTTCCGAGACATAGACATAAGGCAACCCTCTGCAATTCACCTCCTGATAAATTCACAACTTCTTGATCCATCAATTGCTCGATCATAAGAGGCTTCATGACGTCAGACACAAATTGAGGATGCATATACGAGTCTCTAATTTTAGAATGCAACAAGTGCCTAACAGAATTCTGAAACTTAGGACTGATCTTCTGAGGTTTGTAAGAGACATGAAATTCCGGTATCTCCGCAGAATCATCATCTATTGAATCAGGCTTCAATAAACCAGCCTGTCGAATTTTTTATTCAAAAAAACATTGAACTTTCATGCTGTACAACACTCTCTACTTCGTAAACAATCAAACAAAACGTACTAAAAAGATACGAAGCAAGTTACCAGCATGCGTATGAAGGTAGTTTTTCCAGTCCCATTTTCTCCCAGCATGACTATAATTTGAGAATCGGTAAATTCTCCCCCGGCCACTCGAAGCCTAAAATTGCCTTGGGTTTTAGTCATGGATGGATATTTGTATCGAGCATATGTCTCTACCTCTTCGGCACTTTCTTGCGGAGTTTCGGCAACCTGAGGAAGAAAAGAAGTGCAAAATCAGGAACAAAAAAATGTACGGTGTATTACACAATACAAAATTCGATTATATTAAAAGTACCTTAAAAGTAAGGGATTCGTCACGGAATCTGAGATTTTCTGTAGGGACAAATCCGGCCAAGAATATATTAATGCCTTCTCTAACAGAAAATGGAAGGGTGACAACTCCGTAAACACCGGGCTTTCCATACAAACAGCAGATAAAATCAGACAAGTAATCCAAGACACTAAGATCATGCTCCACGACAATCACGTAGCTGAATGCCAAAAGGAGAACAAGGTAAGCCCAATGAATTACTAGATCTAACTAAGAGTAAATAAAAATGAATGGAGACTAAGACCCACCTAGTAGGCCTGAGCAACGACCGAATGACTTGCGCAGCTTTGAGGCGTTGTTTGACATCAAGATAACTTGAAGGTTCATCAAACATGTAGATGTCAGCCTTTTGCACTGCCACAACTGCAATAGCAAACCTCTGAAGCTCTCCACCAGACAAATCACCCACAGCACGATCAATAACCTGATTCAGCTGGAGATCGTCACAAAGCACTTCTTTCATTTCTCTTTCATTTTTTTGCTCCAACACTTGGCCCACATTACCTTGGACAGCTCTTGGAATATGATCCACATACTGCGGCTTGATGATAGCCTTACAACCATAAATTTAAACAACTCAGTACTAGTCAAATCTAGTCCAGCCTTCGCTCGAGAAATTTATGTGGAATGACGATTAAATATTTGAAAGCAATGGAAAAAGAATATTTGGATATACCTTCAAGTTATCTTCTAGAATGCGAGTGAAATAGTTTTGCAGCTCGGATCCACGGAAGTATGTCAAAATTTCCTGCCAATCTGGTGGGTTCTGCAAAAACACAATTAACGTTAAAACAAATAGAGAAGTGAGGACTCTATAAACCACTAAAAATAGAACATACGGTGAAGCGGCCCAAATTAGGCTTAAGTTTTCCTGCCAAGACTTTCAAGGCAGTCGACTTCCCAATCCCATTAGTTCCAACCAATCCAAGAACTTGACCAGGTCTAGGAACTGGCAACCTAACACATAAAATCCCAAACAAAACATGATACCACAAATCAAACAAGAAACAGACTCGCAAGCAGTTACGATAACTAACCTGTGAAGTTTAAAGGTGTTTGGCCCATAACGATGAGTAGTATCTTTATCAAGATTTTTAGGAAGATTAATGATCTGAATGGCTTCAAACGGGCATTTCTGCATAATCACACAACCATCATCAAAAAAGAAAAAAAAAAAAATTCCACAGCGAAAGAAACCACAAACCTTAACACAAATACCACAACCGATACAA
>QZGG01002988.1:0-29168 GCA_006409495.1 Sedum album
ATAATTTTCGGATTGGTTGTCTGATTGGTTACCTTCTATTTATTTGATCTGAAATGGGTGGCGGTTAGATAAAGATAAGTGAATATTAAAAGTTTTCAGAGCGGTTGGTGTTTTCATAACTGACCTGTGTAGTTTTTTCTTAACTGACCTTTGTAGTTTTTCATAACCGACGTTTGAAATTGAGGATAACCGTTAGAATGGGTTTCCCAATTCTTAATAGGAAGATAATTTTATTAATTTTGTAACTGTGTTTTGTTAGGCTTATGTTGGGCTAGGCCTTTGAGCTGAGTAGAGCTTTGAAATGTGGGCCTAGCTCGACCCTTGCCTTTTGAACTCAGTCTTTTTCAGCCTTGATACGATCCAATCAGGCTTTTTTAGAACGTTCGATCCCATGGACCTGCGTATAGCAACATATAGGGCTTCCGAAACTGCGTAACTTAGTCAAAAACGACGTGGTTTTAATGTAAAATTATGTTTTAATAATTTTTAAATTAATACTTTAGATAAAAGACGTAATTTTAACTTGTTTTTGATAAACTTACATAGTTTTCAATTCACTATATAACATGCCGTAAGCTGCACCGGATCTGAACCCTGGACAGATAATGAAGCTGTGCCAAACGATTAAGGTTTGAGCCAAACTAGCTTGAACCTGTGAAGCTCCTGCTCATTGGTTTCACTTTGAATGAACCATTTACTGTCAATTATGTCTCAAGCATTTGCATCAGTATAAGTCACATTTGTAACACCAGTTGTGACTTCAACTATGGGATGTATTGTATACACTGACTAAATATGTTTTTAGGGATCGAAACACTCACTTCTGGTTATCTGAATCAGTCACTCCTAATAGGTGTTAGACTAGGAGTTTTACCTGCATTTCAATCTACCACCAAAGGACTACTAGCAATGAACCGGAAGACTTACTATGGGATTTAACACATTTCACCATTGATACACTTTCCGCAACTCGCGGAAAAACAAGCAAGTATTGTAAGTACTAATTAATTTGTTTGCAAGAAAATACAGTAAGTTATGCCATTGAAGAACCAATAGACATACTTGATCAATAAAAACTAGAGCCTTAAAGCATTTCTAGCTACATCTTGTGAGCTCTGTAGTCTACTTTTAGAACATTTACCACCTCTAATGCCCCTCGAAGGGGTTAAGTAGAATCTTAATAAGCCATTATCATGGTTGTTAGGACTAGGAGAATACCTGGTACTCCTGTTGCGCTCCAGTGCAAGCGGTTGTTCTAGTCGCTTAATCCTTAAGCCCTTAGTCTCTGTACTACTCTTCATAAATGACCCGGAGATGGAGCTTGAACTTGAGGAGGTCACATGTGTGCCACTGCTAGTAACCTTTTCAGCTACCTTGGAGTCTGCCTCATCTTCTTCACATGCGAATTTATATTTGGTTTCAGCTTGTTTCTGTGATGAGCCCCAGTTAGTCCATGCCTTGCGCCACCCAGCAAGTTTCTTAACCTGCAACTTGTTGTTCCCATTCCCTTCTTCAAGGGTAGACGAAGGACCAATAGACGCAGAATCTGAGCTTTCCACACGCTCAGTTTTGATAGGACTCAAGTTTGGTAATTTCACATCATTTTTTGTTAATAACACTTTAGCTCCATGAAACAATTCCACAGTAGCAGGTGAAATTCTTGAATTGGAAATGGCTCTCAACTCTTCAAGCTCAACCGACGAAGCCCTCCTATTCGAACTAGACCTATCAAGACTTCTCCTACGCCTAGTTAACCCTTCTCCGTAGTAATCCCTAGTCTGCTCCGACCCACCAGGGCTTTTATCAAACCCATTTCCACTCCTCACACTGATCACATCTTCAACATATCGATCATCATCTTCAACCACAGCTAACATTTGATTCATCTGATTAGGCCTATGCACCAACGACCTCCCAATCAAATACCCATCCCAAGATGCTCTCCCCTCATCCAACGAAAACCTAGCACAATCCACAGACGCCCTCCCCGCATCAACCGAATACCTTGGCTCAGTATCACAAGACCTCCTCCCTAATCCATAATCCCCCACTTCAGACCGAGTCTCCCTCCATTCCCTAACATTCATATTCATCCTCTCCACACCCATTGCCACTGCCACTCTATTCAAATTCCCATTTCCACTACTTCTCTCCATTCTTAACTTCTGCTTGTGCCTCCATTTTTGTAACTTTTTACTAAACCCAGAAGCTGCTGCAATCCAAATACTCCCTGCAATGTTCTTCAAATCCTTACCTTTACTCTCCTTCTTGCTTCTGCATTCAAGATCTATATGCTCCTTCATCGTCCTCCACTCCTCATTCCCATCTCCACAAATCTGAATCTCCTCCAAAACCCTAATTTCTCCAACACCCACTTCCTCATTTCTTTGATTATTCACAAAGCTCGCACCTTTACCACCTCCATCATCCATATCAAACAGCGTTGACAACGAGCTCCTTCCTCTGACATCGCACGACTTCCTTCTCGGCTCAACAGTAGTTAATGTGACCCCATTTCGCTTGGAACCGTTATGCCCAGAACAGCTCTTGCTTCTAGAAAGCTCGTTGATTTTCAAACTAGTAGCAGAGTTAGAGCACTGGCCTTTTTCTACGACGGATTTGACGCCGGCTGGATCCAATCCTGCGAGACGCTCACTTAAACAAGGTGCGCAGAATCCGGTGACTGGCTCGCCCGGATGGCGGTGACAGGCGGTGAAGCGTGTTGGAGGAGGATTCGACGAGATGGGTTTGGTGAGATTCATGGTAGCGTGTGGAAAGGGCTCATCTTTTTTACGCCGTTGATGGAAAGTCAGACAAGTAGAGAAGAGAGAGAAAGTGTTGTTTTTTGTAGCAGACAGTTGTGAAGTGAAGATGAGAGTAGAGAGTGTTACAATTAAATTGATTATTGATTACTGTTTTTGGTAAATTGATTAATTAGTGCAATGTGTTGTGGGATGGGCTTTTGGGGAGGGTAGTGTCCCTATGAAAAGGGGACATGGTTTAGTAGAGAAGTAGGTCTGCGGACATCAGCCCATTAAGAATGAGGTGGTTACTTACAGTTATGAAGTTGTATATGCCTGTTTTAGGTCCATTTGTCCTTGTATAATTGTGTTTGGTTATTGAAAGGGAAGAAGTAGATTATGCTTGTTCATTAAGTTACTTAACAACCCACACTCCAATGCCTTTGATTTGTGCTCAAAGTGGCATTTGGGAAGAATGACACGTTTGATTAGAGTGTGCACAAGCTGTCTAGCTCTGACCAAAAGTTCAAAAAGAATGTTTAATTCTTAATGATTTATATTTTAAATTAGCAAGACTAACGTATGTGATGGTTTCGTGGTGTAGTTGGTTATCACGTCAGTCTAACACACTGAAGGTCTCCGGTTCGAACCCGGGCGAAGCCATGGAATCTTTTGATTACGCTAATTTTGTTATGCTTAGGAAGCAGGACGTTCTCTCGTTCATGACGGAATCCTACACTTGTTTTCATTACAGGATTTCTTGTAGTCTTTTTTTTTTAAACCACCCCGCTAAAGTCCCACTGCTTTAGCACCCACCAGGAATCGAACCTATGACGTGTGGCTTATAATACAACCTCCACTGCCACTAGGCTAGCCCTTGGTGGCCACGTGTAGTCCTTTGATCTCAGACAAGCTGCTGCACTGCACTGTTTGGTGCTGTGACATATGGTGCCACATGGTTTTAATGAGGTATTTTGCTGGTGCTTGGCCAGACATGTTAATCAGAAGTTGTAGAAATGTCACTTTAACTTGCATACATACCCTGCACTGCTGCAGGTAAAACCTTGACAAGAAAATAAAAAAAGCACATGTACAAAATTATTAGTAATCCATCCAAGGAACAATATCTGAGTAGAAATATAAGCCACCAAATATTGCTAAATCATACGTTTCAAATTCTTCAGCCAAACGCAAACAACACATTTCCCTTCAAATAATACATGGAACTTAATCCTACTAAGTCACCATTTCTTGAAGCAAGCTAAAGTCGACATTCTACCAGTAAGGCATTATCAAAAAATAGACATAGAGAAGCGCTCATCAAAAACTGGTTGAATCAGAATGGTTGTGCACACCACCATAACAGCAGTCTCACACTTGAGGGCATATAGATTCAACCACTTGATCAACCAACAGTCAAATGGCTTGAACTATGCACACTGAGTGATCAAAGAAAAATCTCAATAGCTGAAGAAACATGATTTAATAAATGTATCTATTAATAGAGCAGAGTGCATAACATGAAACTGCACTCCCCAGATCAAAGAGCACAAAAAACTGCAATATTAAGATTGCAAATATCATTCAACAACATTATTTAGCATTGAATTCAGGCATTAAGGAATTCTTATAACTTCATGGAAGTTCAAAACATAAAATAGTTCCAAATGATAAATTGAGTAAAAAAGTTACAACTTCAAAACAAGAAGTTGAATTAAGAGGAAAGGCAGCATAAGTGCACAACTCAAGAGATGCGACAGAGATCTAGAGAGTTAAGAGTACTCACAATGATTGGAAGCAATAGCAGTTTGCATGAGCGTGGGAAATGATCAATTCTGAAATGGCGATGGCCAACTCTGTTTATATAAGGCTGTAAAATACTTTAAATTTATAGGAGATGACGTGTTCAGCTGTGATTATACTTAAACCGATCCTGTGAACAGCCACCAAAACCCATACTAGATGACCCAAAAGAAGCTGTCCTTAAAACTTCTAAACAACATTTGTTGGAAAGGAGAAGATTCAAACAGTACATAAAACAAGAAACCTGACACAGGATTTCAGATGGTTAACAATACTGGCAGGTTGACAGTTTCACTGCTGTGATGGCTCTTGTGTAGCAGTAGTATTCTGATTAGGCTGTTGTGCTTGCCCAGCAGAAGGTGCAGGTACTGCTGGTTGAGGTGGATAGTGTTGTGGAGGTGGTGGCATGTATGCATATGGTGGCGGTGGATAAAACTGCTGCTGCTGATAATACTGTCCAGGTGCTGGAGGCATCTGCTGAGGAGGGTAGGGGTAATATGGGGCTTGTTTTGGCCTCTCCTGCCCAGACTTGTCACCTGATCCACTCGCAGAACCGTCTTGAGAGGGTACAGAAGCTCCCATTCTCTGTGGGTCCATAGATGGGTAATAGGCCCTGCCTTGATGTGGTAGTGGCGGGATGTTGAAGTATGGGGTCTGTTGAGGTTGATCTGGCATACCAGGTGGTTGAGGCTGTTGATTTTGCTGGGAGACAAGTGCCCTAGGCAAGAGACTGCCATGGACAATTGCTTGCTGTCTAGCTTCATTAGAGGCATCAGACTCTGGTCTTGGTGCTTGAGGTCTCCCCCACATCAGTTTTAGCCTCAATCCCTTGATGACCAACTTGTTTGATAACTCTGCAGCAGCCTTTTCAGCAGCTTCTCTTGTTGTGTAGGTAACAAAAGCACACGCCCTTTGGACAACCATCCTTATTGATTCAATCTCACCATGTGCATAGAAATTGTCCCTCAGGTCTTGTTCGCCAACTCTAGCATCAACTCCACCAACGTACAGAGTTCTGATGCTCTCATCATCAGGAGGCTCCAGAGAAGGCATTTCACCAGCTTTGCCAAGTAATTTCAAGGCCACAGGGTCATTCACTCTGCAAACAACAATAATATGAGATTAAGAAGCCCGATAACCAAAACTTTAAGAGGGCATATGTGGTCAATAATCAATAAGCACATGAACACTTTGTCAACTACTAAAAGGGTTCATTAAACCGTATATACTTGACTTGTCGGCATAACTGCTGATCAAACCAGTCTATCAGCCACAAAACAGCGACCGGCAAACTAAACATGCCAGTGAGACATTCACCTATTTGCACACAACCATGATCTTTATTGCACAAGGATACGTAAGAAAAGACATACCCGTAGTAACGATCTTTAATATTTTGCTGAGACAACTCCCCAGTCTCAGGCATTTCATGTCTGTAAGGACACTCAGCACCTCTAGTACACTCGCCCCTGACGAAGAAACTGCATATATGAGCTCGATTTCTTTTGTAATATGGCGATGTTCTTTGCAGCTTCAAAATTGTATCATTAGGGCGGACTTTCCCAAAAGAAGAGTCATAATCTATTCCAGCTCTAGCCTGCCAAACACAAAATACTCAACCAGCTAAAGTAAATAAATCACATAAATCGAAGATACAATTACCAGATCATTTTAATACCTTGCGGTCATGCTCTTCAGCGAAATACTCTCGATTCACATCACTCTTAGGAATAGAGTCATGAGTGGTAATGGAAAGAGCCGTGTCGCGAACTTGCACAGGCAATCCATATTCAAGATCTAACAAACACACTTGACACACATTCTTCAATTTACTACAAGTCTGGCAAATCTCAGACTTCTTATACCTAGCATCTCTTCCAGGTCTCCATCTAAACACTGTAAACGGCCTTGTACATATTTTGCACTCCTTATCATAATCCGCTTTTGTCTACATCACAAAACCCCAATCAATCTCACAAACTAACAACAATTCCAATCAACAAAAAAGCCCTAATTAGCCATAAATCTGAAATCTAAGATCCACAAAAAGCATACCATACGAACGTAGGGGTTGTCCCCGAGGCACGATTCACAAATAATCGGAAAATCGGAGCGCTCCCATCCGTCGGCCTCGACGTCTCTTAACAAACGATGCGCCATCTCTTCCTCAGAAATCAGCTTCAGCAAAACCCTAGAAATTGGTGAAGAGATATTTAGCGAGATATATGAAAATAGTAAGGGCGTGTTTGGTAAATCAGGAAATTAGAAGAGAATAATCGTTTTTGAATATGCTTGTATCCAAACGCGGCGTTACATGAAAAGCAGAGGAGTGTTGAAAGAAAGTGCACAAACGAGAAGTAACTAAAGAGACGTCTTTCTGACCTGAGCGCAGGCTTCGTTTGGATTTTTGGAACCCGCGTAAAATTGTGGAATTTTAATTAGGGTTTTTTTGATTCTGGGTTGTTCAGGCTTTGGGGTTGGGAGTTGGGATTTGGTGCAATGGATCGAATTGAGTTGATAGAGGAGATGCCTTTCAGGATTGGATTTACTGGACACGCTGGGCATATGAGGATTGAGCCTCTTTCTCCTACTGAGAGACCCACAAGGCTGAGTTCGCTTCCGGATTTCGTTTCTGTAAGTTATTTTGTTGCGATTTGTGCTTGTTAGGACTTTTTTCAATTTTAAGTTAAAGTTGGTTTTTTGGAGTGTGAGAAAGGTCATTTTGTGTGCTTTGGTATGTTGAAATTGCTTGTGTTTGGAGAAATGGCATTGGAGTCATGGAATGTATAGAGAATGTAAGATTTTATATGGAGTCAGGTTTTAGTGATAATGGTTAGGTTAGTGTCTTTGTTTTTGTTTGGTTGATGTTGCGAGGGCTTAAATTGGGAGGCATTGATTTGGATATTGTAGTTATTTGATGTTGAGGGATTTTGAAAGATGAGTGTAAGTTTTTTGTTTTCATCAGCCACCAGCGTTTATGGATGAGACGCCTGAATCGATAAAGAAGCATATAGAGGAGAGGTATCTAACACCAAAACTGGATCCTAAGGAATTTAGCCCAGAGAAGGATGGGAGGCAATGGGATTTTGACTGGTTTGATCGAGCAAAAATTCCGCTAGAACCCTTACTGCCAACATCCGTTATTGTTCCTGTATGGGAAATGCCATTCAGACGGCAGAGAGATGAAAACGGCGTGTGGCATCCGAAATCAGTGCAGGTTAGGGATTACATCTTTTGTTGAGTTTTTCTCTGTGGCCAACTATTCTTTAGATTGATAGTTGGTGTTCTACTTAGGTTGATGTATCGGAAAGACTGGTGGATGCTCAGGATGCTGGTGCTTTGCCACGAATGCCTGGGCCATCAAAGGATTTCATAAGAGGGAGTCTTAATAACCGTCCTTTCCGTCCAGGAGGTTTGGAAGATTCACAGCCTTCAGAGCGGAATCTTCCTGAAGATGCAGTTAACGGTGAATGGGTCCAGGAGCTTCTTTATGGAGGCCCTGCTCAAACAATTCCTCCAGGTTTCAAGGAAGGGATAGACTTCGGCCCTCTGAAGGTGAGAACCATGATTGGACTTATGGCACTTTAAGCTCTTGATATTAAAACTAATTTATCACGTTTTGTGATTTTCTATTATGTATTCGTTGATAATTTAGTTCTTTTTCAAGGCATATCCACAATCATGGAAAGTTTATGAAGGTCGGAGGGCTGAACCTGAGAGTGATTCGGAAGAAAAAGAGGTCAGCTTGCAATTTCTTTTCATCTGATATACTCTTAGCAACTTACAAGATACTTAAGGTTTGGGCATAAACATTTCTGCCTTATGGCATTTGCAGAATGAAGTGTTACAGTTTGATGATTTGATGATGAAAGCTTGGGAACAAGATATAATTGCAGAAGTAGATGACACTAGTATGTGTGAATTTATCTTTGTGCTCATATCTGTTGTTAAGTGAGATATTTAGGGACCGTTATATTAGCAAATAGCTTGATTATGACTGTGTTTGTTTCAAAATAAACTCTCCTCTTAAGACGTACCTACATGTTTTAAAAGGTCATGATGTGGAGGTTGAAATTCTCAAGCAAGAAGACGAACTCGAATCAGATAAAAACGAAGTTATTGGTGACACTGACAATCAAGAAGTGTCAGTGTTGGACAATATTTTGTCTGTTGCACCAGGACCCAAATCTGGTGCTGAAGATAGTGCTGCTGACAGCAATGAGAGCAAAAAAGAGGTAAGAAAGAAATTTATATAAACAATGTTTAATGTGTATCTGCTTATTGGAACTATCAGATGAGTGCATTTATGTGCAGGCATGGGCTGTTATTGGAGAAAAAGAAAAATTTGCGAACTCTTTCTATGAACTTGTTCCTGATATGGCATTGGATTTCCCATTTGAGTTGGATTTGTTCCAGAAAGAGGTATTCTTACCTTTTCTCTGAGAAGTTTTTTCGATTTGTGAAAAACAATCTCGTATATTGTAACACTGGTTCTTCTTTCCATTTATAATTTGCAAGGGCATTTTCAACTGCGATTTTTCATATTGATATGTTAACAGGTAATTTGACATTTTCTTGTTACAGGCTATTTATTACCTTGAAAGAGGAGAATCTGTTTTTGTGGCTGCTCACACATCTGCTGGGAAGACTGTAGTTGCAGAATATGCATTTGCTTTAGCAACCAAGTATGGTGTTTACTTACGTGTCTCTTGAGTCTTACACTTTTCTTCTTCTCTTCAGTAATATTTACTTTTTTCAAACAGCATTGTACTAGAGCAGTATATACTGCCCCTATCAAGACTATTAGCAACCAAAAGTATAGAGACTTTTGCGGAAAGTTTGATGTTGGACTTCTCACGGGTGACATAAGCTTGCGACCAGAAGCTTCCTGCCTGATCATGACCACAGAAATTTTGAGGTCAATGCTCTATCGAGGCGCTGATATTATACGTGATATTGAATGGGTAAAGACACTTCGGTTGTGGTTTCATCCTTAATTTTAAACATATTATTTTATTTATTTATTTTGTGTGACTAGGTTATATTTGATGAGGTGCACTATGTTAATGACGCAGAGAGAGGGGTGGTATGGGAGGAAGTAATTATAATGCTCCCAAGACATGTCAATATTGTCCTCCTTTCCGCAACTGTATGTATTAACTAGTACAAATGTATCTTAAATTTCAATTATGCACGTGCTTGCTTTTCTTGCATAAACATTTAGCATTTGCCCCATCACAGGTACCAAACACTGTTGAGTTTGCGGACTGGATAGGACGAACAAAACAAAAGAAAATCCGAGTGACTGGGTGTGTTAACGTCCATGAAATTCAACTATGCATATGCTTTAGTAATTAATTTTGGTTTCTTTCACTCCAGGACCACTAAAAGGCCTGTCCCGTTGGAGCACTGTTTATTTTACTCTGGAGAACTTTACACAGTATGTGAAAATGAAGTGTTTTTGCCTCAAGGACTCAAGGCAGCAAGGGACGCTTATAAGAAAAAGAATAGTGACCCTGTAAGTGGAGGTGGAAGTGGATTCGGAGGTAGAACTCAGGTGACGCCATCATCTCAGGGGGCTGGTCGAGGGCAGAAACATGAAAATCCGAACAAGGCAAAGCAAGCAAAGCATTCTGGATCTCAAAAGCTGAATTTATTTGGAGGTGGTGGAGGTAGTCAAAGTTATGGTGGTAATCAAAACAGTTGGGGGTTACGGAGAAATGAAGCTTCTATCTGGTTGTCGCTTATCAACAAATTGTCTAAGAAGTCTCTCCTTCCGGTATTGAAATTGTTTTTTTGTTATTATATCCCTGTCCCTTTACATTGGTGTCATTTATCAATTAAAAATTTGTTTGTAGGTGATTATATTTTTTCTCAAAAAACCGCTGTGATAAGTCAGCGGACAATTTGACCTCTATTGACCTGACTAGTAGCTCAGAAAAGAGCGAAATCCGGTTATTTTGTGATAAAGCATTTTCAAGATTGAAGGGATCCGACAGGAACTTACCACAGGTGATCAGTTTATGGAATCAGTCCCATCTTCAGTGTCAGTTTAGAAACATAATTTTGTCATTATTCAGGTTGTTAGAGTACAAAGTCTCCTCCAAAGAGGAATTGGTGTGCATCATGCTGGGCTGCTTCCGATTGTAAAGGAAGTAGTAGAAATGCTCTTTTGCCGTGGAGTGATCAAGGTTAGGCTTTATATCGTTGAGTTTTTTGCACTTATATATCGCTTTATTAACTGAGTTCAAATTGTAGGTTTTGTTCTCAACCGAGACTTTTGCGATGGGAGTAAATGCTCCCGCCAAAACAGTGAGCATCCTGAGTGATCACTAAAATAGTCTGGAAGAAAACAATACTGATAGTGAATATTTGCACTGCAGGTAGTGTTTGATACTCTAAGAAAATTTGATGGGAAAGAATTCAGGCAGTTGCTCCCTGGCGAATACACTCAAATGGCAGGCCGCGCTGGCAGGAGAGGACTTGATAAAATAGGTACAGTTATTGTCATGTGCCGTGATGAAATCCCGGAGGAGAGGGAATTCAAACATGTAATTGTTGGAAGTGCAACGAAGCTCGAATCTCAGTTTAGATTGACTTACATTATGATTCTTCAACTTCTTCGTGTTGAAGAGTTAAAGGTAATTTGCAGGCTGTAATTATATTTTAGTACAATTCTTTTGGATCTAAGTATTATATTTCTTTTTAATGCGTTTGTGCGGAGTTCAGGTTGAAGACATGCTGAAGAGAAGTTTTGCCGAGTTTCATGCTCAAAAAAAACTTCCTGAGCAGCAACAACTTTTGATGCGAAAGCTTGCTCAGCCTACGAAATCAATCGAGTAATTTTACAAAATAGCCTCTCTAGTTGTATGATTATCTAGCTCAAGGAATTGGAACTTAGCTTGTCAGTTTGATAAGATGTTCATGTTTTTTCTTCTGGTATCATGAAATTGAGGGTTCCATTATTTGTAGATGTGCACGGTGTGAAGCCTCAATAGAAGAATATTTTGATTTCTACTGGGAAGCTGAGAATTACAGCAAGCAGATGTCCAAGGCAGTCATGCAGTCTTCAGCTGCGCAGCAATTTCTCACAACAGGAAGAGTAGTGCTTGTCAAGTCACAAAGCGTAAGTTTTTCTTACTTTTAGTCTTGTGCTGTCATTGGATCTCTTTGAAGCGACTTCTTAACCGTTTTTGCCCTCGTGATTTTCTACATTGTAATGTTAATTTGACAGGGCCAAGATCATTTGCTTGGAGTTGTGGTGAAAGGACCTTCAGGCGTAAACAAGCAGTATGTGGTTTTGGTGCTGAAACCCGATATTCCTGCTACCTCATTTGGGAGTGGTAGTAGTGGTACACCCGACAATAAAAACACTCAACTACCTGGTGGATTTTTCATGCCACCAAAGTCGAGAAGACAATCTGAAGATGATTTCTATGCAGTCTCCACTTCTCGCAAAGCGTCTGGTGCTATCAACATACAACTACCTCACCTTGGAGCTGCAGCAGGGACAAGCTATGAAGTTAAAGCAATCGATACTAGCGACTTTCTTTCAATTTGCAGCCGCAAAATACAGATTGACCAGGTCGGGCTCCTTGAGGATGTCAGACCCGCTGCGTACTCAAAAACAGTGCAGCAACTGATTGAGTTAAAGTCTAAAGGGAACAAATACCCTCCTGTCTTGGATCCGGTTAAAGGTTTGGCAACTATAATTTACTTATACTTCCACATTTTTGAAGTTTCATCATCTGATACATAATTGGATGTTTCTTACAAAACTTTTAGACTTGAAGCTGAAGGACATGGATCTTGTCGAGGCCTATTATAAGTGGACAAGCTTAGTTGATAAGATGTCGAAGAGTCAGTGTCATGGGTGTGCCAAACTGGACGAACATTTAAAACTAGGGAAAGAAATGAAGGGACATAAAGAAGAAGTTAAGGCGTTAAGGTTTCAAATGTCTGATGAAGCACTTCAACAAATGCCAGAATTTCAAGGACGGGTAATTCACATCAAATTGATATGCGCTTTTTCTATAAATCTCGATTGACTGATATTAATACTGCTATGATTCTAGAAGAAATACAGTTATCACATTTATCATCTGATTGCAGATTGATATACTGAAGGAAATCGGCTGTGTAGATGAGGACCTTGTAGTACAGATAAAAGGACGAGTAGCCTGTGAGATGAATTCTGGCGAGGAGCTGATTTGCACCGAATGCTTGTTTGAAAATCAGCTGGATGATTTGGAGCCAGAGGAAGCAGTTGCATTAATGTCTGCTTTTGTGTTCCAGCAAAGGAATGCTTCTGAACCTTCACTCACTCCAAAATTATCTCAAGCCAGACAGAGGTGATGACGATATTTCTTTTCTGGATGCTTATAGAATAAATATATAACACACTTGAAATATATCTCGTTATAATCTACTTAATGCATGTATCGGCTCTACAGATTGTATGATACTGCTATAAGGCTGGGGCAGCTTCAGGCACAGTTCAAACTTCAGATAGACCCTCAGGAATACGCGCAAGACAATCTAAAGTTTGGTCTTGTTCAAGTGGTCTACGAATGGGCTAAGGTGATCGTCTCTTTATTGTTTCTTTTTCTAAACTGAATGTAAAAATACCATTTTAATTCAAAGTTTCTCATTCCAACTTTTTTGCTCTTTATTTACCAGGGTACTCCATTTTCAGATATCTGTGAGCTTACAGATGTTCCCGAAGGGTTAATAGTACGTACCATAGTGAGGCTAGATGAAACATGCCGTGAGTTCAGAAATGCCGCTGCAATCATGGGAAATTCCGCACTTCACAAGAAAATGGAAGAGGCTTCCAACCTCATCAAGCGTGATATTGTCTTTGCAGCTAGCTTGTACATAACTGGTGTATGATTATGTCACATTCACACTGTTTGGCATCTTGATCTTTCTAAAGTATTTATCTTTTCATGCCAGTTAGAGAAAACAATTATTGCCTTATTGGTTAGGTGACTATATGTTGATTTCACATTTATTAATCAGCAAACACAGTTCCTCCCCCAACAAAAATCCTTGAAACCCTCGGTTTAGAATTGTTTGTGCTCTATGTAACTTTTGTTAATGGATACATGTTTCCTATGGTGCATCAGATTAATATTCTATTTAGTCAATTGTGAGGACATAGAGGTGAAAGACAATGGATTACAAATGTTTTTGCAAAAGAACAGTAATTCTGAATCTGTGTACAACATGAATTGTTTAGAAATTAGTACAAAATGCATTTGATTTGCTTCATTCCTGCTAAAATGAGTGAGTATAAAAATGGGAAGCATATCTAAAAGGCTAGTAGCCTAATACGACATGAAGAAAAAATAATTCTGTGACTCTGTCATGCCTGAATGGCTGTGTATTCTGTGAATCTTTGCAGCGGACCTTTTGTTCTTTCTCATAAACTGCTTTGATGTCGTAGCTATATGACGAAACAAAAACATCGTACAAAAATATTTTCAGTTCCCAAGACCTTGTTTGACATTGCTCCGTTTTTTGGCTTCACTGTACATGACGACTCCCATAACAGTAAGACTGTAACCCAACATTCCTGTCACGGACACTGGGTTCCTAAATAACAAAATTGAGATGACCACTGCCACAGCTCCCTTGGCATTTCCCAAGACCTAAAAGATATAGATCATGGTCAGGCGTGAGGCTTCAAGTTTGATAAACTGTGTAGTTGAAATCAACAAACTGCGGCAAAGGGAGGGAAATACCTGAAGAGTTAAAGGACTTGTGTGTCTAGTAACTAAGAAATTGGTCAAGTTCACAAAATAAGCTAATGCGGAATTGACAACCAGGTAAAACAAAATCTTCATATCCTCTCTGGCAAGTGAGATTGTGATTCCAATCACATCCTCCTCCATGATAAACATTGCAGGGATGAGGAACAAGACCGCAACTGGAGCCATGTACATCAGTAAATTCATGGACGAAAGCTTCTCTCTGCCGAAACCAGAAAACAATTAAATGCACCTTGTAACAACCAAAAAGTCAAATAAAAACAAGTAGCATTGCAATTTGCAACTTGCTACAAGGCACATCCAAGTGAGTAACAATTAGAAAATATCTTATTAATACCCTTCAGATGACAACAAGATCCCTTGAAGCACAGTCTTGAATGCCCTCGCAGCCGTCGCTCCAACGCACATCACAAACCCAAATAAATTAAACATCGGCTCTCCCTTCATCCATAAATATAAACAAGCCCACATCACTTAAAAGTCAGAATACAAAGCCAAATAATTGTCATCACTGTAGCACAAATCAACCAAAGTACAAATAAGAAACCATCGAAACTCCCGTTCCTTAAGCATCCAAATCAATCCATATCAATATTTACTCCTACAAAACCTCAGAAAATAATCAAATATGTCCTATTCTTTTTACAAAACACATTTACTAGTTGCACCAAAATGACTATAACTGCATAACCATTACAGTAAAACAAGCCATTTTCCTACAAAATAACTTAACAAGCAACGTCAAGATTTGCACGGCTTCAGCAGAAAAAACGCTACTGGCAAACAAAATTAAGCAGAAATAAATTAAGCAAACAAAATGTTGATAATTTCTTACCCCACTGGCAATAATGACGCCAGCAACAACAGGAATCAACGTAACATAAGTCAAAAACGCTTCCTTCTTAAAAGTCATAACGTAAGCCAAAACCGCCGTGAAAAACGGCGTCGTAGCACCAATCGCTTGATTAAACGACACCGGCAAATACCTAAGCGATATATTCCCACTAACGACAGACAAGCAAAACACGATTCCCAAAACTGAAATCTTCATAAGCTGTAACCTCGATCTGATGCTCTGCATGGGTTCGATCTTAAGCCATGAAACGGCGACGTAGCTGAAGAGAGAGCAAGCTGTCATATGGCATAATGTGAGGAAGATCGGATACTTGAAACCGTAGTTTGTGAGCAGGTATTTGTTGAGAAGAATTACGCCGATGTTTGACGTGTACCATGATGTTATGAGACCGATTGTGAAGAGACGACCGGAGAATTTCATTGTCGGAATTTGGGAAATTTGGATTTAGGGTTTGGTTTTTTTGGTGTTTGGGAATTGGATGGATTTTTGGAGGAGGTGAAATTGAGTTTTGATGAAGAGGAGATAAAAGCGGTGGTTGATGAGAAATGGAAAAAAATTATTTATTTTTTGGGTTATTTTTTTGTGTGATTTTTGGTATTATGATCAATTAACTTTTTACAGTCCGAAATTATTTTTTCCCTTGTTTATTTTTATTCTTCGCTCAAGGATATTTTCATCATTCCGATGTTCGATAGTAAATTTTGTTACTAAAAATGGTAGGCTGCAATTAGTAATGTACAATGTTATAAAGGTGATATTGGAAAATTTTGAAATATGATGAAATGGGATAAAAGTCACATGTGGTTGAATGTATAGAATTGTGAAAAAAGTAATGACAATGATATTAGTTCTATGAAATTGTCGTATTAATCGTTGTCTGAAGATCGATATATTTGACGCCATATAAGGATATTCACTAGACAGGCTGAGAAAATTACTAGGAGTTTTGTAAAGGGTACGGTTTAGATATGAAGTACAGCAGTTTCAAGCGGCATCATCAATCTTCGTCCATAGAGTTGTTTCTTTTGAACTCTTCCACAGAATTTGAGAATGTAGATCTTACGTGTTGGCAAATGCTCATTAGGTTTTGACAGCCGTCTTTGAAAACCTCATTTGCCAGAGCACCTACAATAGTGTAAGTATGTAGTGAATACAATCTGTTGATAGAAACCAAAACAAAACAGTTCAGTTTCAGAACAGCAGGACTGGCAGTATGAACGAATAGCAAAGCATTTAGCAAAGGGTCCTTTTAGCATACAGAAAATACTACAAGTCTAGACAATTCTTATTACTTCAAGACACTATATCTTGCCGGAAAAGTTTAATGACCTGTAGTCTGAACTCTACTGTTGACGCGATTTTCCGAAGGATGAGGAATGCTATACCCGCAGAACACTACCCTTGGACTGCCACAAGGGAAAATATATATTCAGAAACCCAAAGAAAAACAACTACTAAAATCAAGCATATTAAAAATCAAATAGCGAAACAATTGAGAATTTTTTTTAGATTTGCCCTAGTTCCAAATTAAGTTTCCCAAATGCCATAGTTTTCAAAACTCTTTCTCGAATGCCCTACTTTTAATGAATCCGGTTTTGACAAAACCGGAATCTCTAAAAAAAATGACAAATCCGGTTCCATGAAGCCCGGAAATATTAAAAACAAATGTATCCGGTTCCACCAAAACCGGATAGTTGTGAAATCCAACAATCCGATTTCTTCAGAACCGGATTCCTACTCCACATATATTAATTCCCCATAAAATCCTACTTGGAGCTGACGAGGTTGCTCAGTCAGCAAAAAAAGTAGAATCCGGTTCTACTGAAACCGCAAATCGTTTATGAATCCGGTGTTCATATAACCGGTATTTTTGGCGATAAAAGAGGGTCCAGCAATAATGCATGCATGCATTATTTCTGTTCAATCCGGTTTTGAGAGAACCGGATTGAACAGAAATTATTGAAATTCTCTGAAATCGGTTCCATGCAGACAGGTATTATTGCATGCAGCCTGAATCCGGGTTTCCCAAAACAGGATTGTTCAGTCTGAATCCGGGTTTCCCAAAACCGGATTGTTCAGTCTGAATCCGGGTTTCCCAAAATCGGATTGTGCAGAAATAATAGACCAATAATTGAATAAAAGCCTGACAACACTATAAAGTTCTCCAAATTCCGGTTTCCATGAAACCGGATTGCTTGATGATTCCGGTCCTCTGAAGGCCGGATTGTTTTTGTTATAAATAATACCCCTGTTTTCCATTTCATCATCATCCAACACTTCCTCATCGCTAGAAAAAAAACACTCCTTCATCCGACAGTTCTCTCCAGTATCCAGTATCAGTAAGTTATTTTTCGAAAATTTTTTATTTAAGTTTTTTCTTTATTTATTTAATTTATTAACATCTATTTATATTTTATACAGAGATGGCAGATTTTGATTCTGACTCGATGGCCATGACGACGCTAGACACACTTGATATGAGTGTTGTAGATGAATACAACCGAGATGAGATGGAATATCTTGATGAACTTAACAATGAGGGTGTCGAATATGTTCCCGAACCAGAACATGTATTCGATATTCCAGCATTTAGTGATATTTCTGCATGGGATGTGAACGAACCAACTGATGAGTTCTTGGGCTCAAACTTTGGACAATTTGGATCAGGATAAGCCCCTAAAAAGCTGTATGCACATGGCATCTCAATCATGTTCCTCTTTTTCTGACACTACTGCTCCCTCAACAGGCAAACCAATAAGCAATCCAACATCCTGTAGAGTTATTGTGCACTCTCCAACCCTCAAGTGGAAAGTATGTGTTTCCGGTCTCCACCGTTCCACCAATGCACAAAGTAGTGACCAATCAATCTCTACATTCTGAATTTGCGTCCATGTGTAGAATACAGCCTCAACGACATATCTCACGATTCTGGGGTCCATAGGCCACATCTTTCGATGAACAAACTTCAGAGTCTTTCCTTTCTATACAAAAAAATAAATAACATTAAGATCACAATGAACAAATATAAATAGATTCGTATACATATCCATAATTACAAAAATTAAAATTGACTAACCGGATTATTCCACACTTCTTGCGTACGATGTGTGCGTTGTTGACTTAAAACCGAGTCATCAATTGGTCCGGGAGTCACAATTTCATCCAAATCCATCTAAATAAAAAATCATACATCCATTATAATATTACAATATAAAATTGTAAAATACAAACTACTTAAACACATATCACAATGTAAATCCCGCCGTTTACCAATTCAAACTAATAGAATTAGCAACTTACAAATGTAATCTAAATCATAGAGTACAATATCAAACTCAATTAAAAATATGTACAATTTACAACCAAATCAAAATCTCAATTCATATTCATAATTAACAAATCTAACAAAATCGAAACCCTAAATTCTAACAAATTCATCGATATCCATAATCCTAAAATCCTAAATTCCTAACTCAAAATCCTAAATTCTAACAAAAACAAAACCCTAAATTCTAACATAATCAAAACCCTAAATTCTAACAAAATCAAAACCCTAAATTCTAACAAACCTATCAACATCTATAATCAAGAACAAAAATCAACACATTTCTAACAAAATCTAACCGTACACATGACCAAAATTAAAAAACCCTAACCTCATAATTTTCGTCAAATCTTCCACCCATTTCGGAGGCTTTGCTACGGAGCACGGATCGAGACAACTACGAGAGGAGGATGGGCAGCACGAAGTCGGACAACGGCAGCAGGGCGGCAGAGCGGATCGGCTGAGGCGGCTGGAGGATGAAGCGAGGAATGAAACCTAGTTTAATTCGAAGCAATCCGGTTTTGGTGGAACCGGTTTCTTTTAAAGCTATCCCGTTTCTATGGAACCGGATTCATTTGAATATTACCGGTTTCTTTGGAACCGGATTCATTTGAATAATACCAGTTTCTATGGAATCGGAATCATTAAAATAATGCTGACTGTACAATTTTATTTGCTGACTGGACACAAGACATGGATCCGGTTGAAGATAGTTACATTTTTTAACTATCCGGTGTTGCCAAAACCGGATTTCTTTATTTTCAATATTTCCGGGTTTAATGGAACCGGATATGTTGTTTTTTTTAGGATTCCGATTTTGTGAAAACTGGATTCATTAAAACTAGGGCATTCGAGAAAGGAATTTCAAAACTAGGGCATTTGGGAAAGGTTTTTTTCAAACTAGGGCAAATCTAAAAAAATTTCAACAATTGAAACCCTTGAATTAAGAGTACAATAACTGATAAAAACATCAACGCTCACTCTAGATTGAGAGAGAATCTGACAGAGTTAGCAAACGTGTGATCCTCCATCACTGAAAACGTCTTCGAGTATGGCTTCTCCTCTGTCGCCATCCCCCTGTCTCAAATTTCTGGAAAAAAATCCGCAAAAATCCCACCCAAAAATAAACCCCTGAATAAAAAGATGAAAACTTTACACGAGTTTGAGACTTAATTCGATAGGAAGCAAAGACCTCCGGATGGATTAAACTGCTTCTTCGCACAGTCAATAGCCCTAGAAATCACCTTACGTTTAACTCCTTTCGAGTCATTGACACGTGCCATAATATTATTGGCGATATTAATTTACTAAATTAAGAGGTATATTATTTTTACAGTATGATTTAGTTTTAGTAGTTGATTTTACAAAAAACTCCAGCCTTTTATATCAACGATTTTATTTAAATTTAATTTTTTTTAAATTATTAGTAATGAATGATATAAATCATGTTTTAATAATTCAACGACGATATTTAATTTCTGATAAATTATTTACGAATTCAAATGCAGAATTTATTATTAACTAATTTTATCAATCATCAATTTTTAAATATCAACCACTAAAATAATTTTTTTACTCTCGCAATAAGTCAATGTCTCTCCAACTTAACTCACAAATGCCTAATTTAAATAAATAAATTAAGAAAAAGAAGGATAAATAAAACAGGCAAGTAAAAGAGGTTGTTGGGTGGAGGCGGATAACTCCCAAAACTGAAAAACCTCAATTTCCCCAAATACAGAAAAAAATCAAAATTCATCGATCGTTAGAAAACAACGAACGTCTCCCGACAACAACCCATTCACCCACAACCCTATAAACATACACAAACTATTGCTGCTCCTCCACCACATTCATCGATCTCATCATAAAAATCGAATCTTTTTCCATTTTTTGAATTGGGGGATAATTGTTAGGTTCAAAAATAGAAAGAAGGATTTGTAGATCTGATGGCGCAGGAGGCGACGGAGATCAATCCGGCGGTGTTGGATGATATAATAAGCAGGTTGTTGGAGTTTCAGCACGTGAGGCCTGGAAAGCAGGTCCAGCTTATGGAGTCCGAGATCAGGCTGTTATGTACCGTTTCTAGGGAGATTTTTTTGCAGCAGCCGTCGCTTTTGGAGCTTGAAGCTCCGATTAAGATTTGTGGTGAGTTTCTTGTTGATGCCCTGTTGCTCATTTTTTACCTTTTTTGAATTTCATTGCTTATGGATTTTAGGACATTTTATGGGTTGGGATGTCATATGGCAATAGCTCGAGAAATTGATGGTTTTGATGAATGGGATATCTTTGAATTTGAGGAAATTTTGGAACTTTTTGATTGTTGTGCTGTTATGAAAGTTGTGAACTTGTCAGCATGAACTGGGGTTGCTCCATTGGGATGTTTCGGAGACTTTTCTAATATCCTTGCAGTATTTGATTTATGTTTTAATAATTGAATTCATTGTATTTTGTTGGAGAATCACTGTTGCGAAGCTAGTACATATCATTTATTGCACTTGTGGCTTCGAAATGATAATGTAGTTTTATACTTGGTTATATGATTTGTGGCAGCGGGTAGAGAATACCAACCTAGTATACGTATGTGAAACTTAATTTTGATACTCTGTGCTGGTTTCCAGCCATTCTGTGGGGCACATTAATAAATCAGTGTGCTACTGTGGGATCTGTAAGTACATGCTAGTGACTGCTGCATCATTATTATAGTTGAATGTACCTTTATAAGAGGAGCTGCTATTCATTTTTTAGTCCTGTTAGATTGTTGCCGAGTCTCACCTCTTTCGATCAAGTGACTACTTGGTGGTTACAGATTGTCATAAAAAGCCTATTATCGTTAGTCTTTGTCCTGTTTCACTTAAATTGATAGGCACATCTCATTTAATCTTATGAATATTCATCTGAAGTTTATAACATTGCTTGATTTTCAGGCGATATCCATGGGCAGTACGGTCACCTGCTACAGCTATTTGAATACGGTGGTTTCCCACCTCAGGCTAATTATTTGTTTCTCGGAGACTATGTGGATCGTGGCAAGCAAAGTCTAGAAACCATATGCCTTCTCTTAGCTTACAAAATCAAGTATCCTGAAAATTTCTTTTTGTTGAGAGGGAATCACGAGTGTGCTTCTATAAACAGAATATATGGGTTTTATGATGAATGCAAGCGTCGGTTTAATGTAAGGCTTTGGAAAGTCTTCACTGAGTGCTTCAACTGTCTTCCTGTAGCTGCGCTAATAGATGACAAAATATTGTGCATGCATGGTGGCCTTTCTCCTGATCTGAACAATATGGATCAGATTCGGAACTTGACTCGTCCAACAGATATCCCAGAATCCGGATTGCTTTGTGATTTACTTTGGTCTGATCCTAGTAAAGAGAGTTCGGGGTGGGGAATGAATGACAGAGGAGTTTCATACACATTTGGTGAAGATGTTGTTTCTGAATTCTTGACAAAGCAAGATATGGATCTAATTTGTCGTGCCCATCAGGTGAGTTACCATTTTATTCATTTCCAATTCCTACTTAATAACAATCTCTAATATATTCAATCCGTGTCCAGGTAGTGGAGGATGGGTATGAATTCTTCGCTGACAGACAACTTGTCACATTATTCTCTGCTCCCAATTATTGCGGAGAATTCCAAAATGCTGGTGCAATGATGAGTGTTGATGAGAGCTTAATGTGCTCATTTCAAATTCTCAAGCCATCTGACAAGAAAACAAGGTTTCTGTAACAAAAAAGAGTTACTCAAGTTAAAGAATATCTCACTAAGGTTAGCAGTTTACATATCACTTCATAAGATCTATCTGAACTTCCTAGAATACCAGCAGCTGCATGATTCTACCAATGCCATAAATAAAATTTCTAGCTTTAAGTCCCTTGACCATTCCAATATTTCGCAGCACTCCTGCTGGGAAGAGTTGCGGGGGCGCACACAATACTCAAGAGATGACACCATTCAACAGATTGCCATGTTGTACAATAAATTTAGTGTTTTTTAAAACTAAGCTATTCAGATTTTATTTTTTCTGTAAACATCGTTGTGTTGTAAAAAAAGTGCTGTTTCCTTTGATATTCAGGAAAACATACCACCTTGTACAGCTGCTGTTTTTAAACTTATATTTTATCTTCACCTTGGTTCTGTTTGGTTGCATTAAAAAATAGGTGGAAAATAAACTTCGATAAAAGTTTAATAGTAAATATTTGAATGTATTTCGCTTGTATTAAAAAAACTGAAAAAATAACATAGAAAAATAGGCCACCGCCCTTTCTGCAACTACAAACTCAACTTAAATGATATAAAAATTATTTTGATATAAAATTATTGAGTAATTTGAATTCAAAACAATGTAATTCGTTATATTTTTAATTCAAATCTTTGTAATTTGTTATATTTTGAACAACTTAATTTCCTCCAATTGAACTAAGTATTACATTTCTAGGTTCAAGATTTGAGCTTGCATATTTACACTTTGTGCTGGTTGCATCTTCCCGCAACCATTCTCATCTTCATCAACCAAAACAAATTCAACAAATAAAAAAACACAAAACTCTCAACCCGTCACCTTCCTTCCTGTCCTCAAATCCACAACCACAATGCTAACATTATCCGCACTGCGTCTAGCAAGGGCCAGCTTCGTCAACAACATAGACGTATTAACACACGCCTTGTCCAACATATCACCTTCCGCACCTGACCACGTTGAGTTCTTCAACCCTTTACCTTTCAAACACATCCTTGCAACCCCACATGCTGCTTCATTTGATATAACGTCCCATAGACCGTCACTTGCTAGGATCAAACACTCATCTTCAACTGTTCGGTTCGTGATTGTGATTTCTGGTTCGGGGATCACGTATGGTTTGAGGTAGTTATCGCCTATAGCTCGTGACATTGCGAGCACTCCTAGCACTCGTGGTCCGTCCCAATATATCACCCGCCCTCCCGCCGCCTCAATTCTTGCCAGCTCGTCCGGTCTGTCCGGCTGCACAAAATTAATCGTCAATGAAATGTTCCATTATTACCGAAATTAAACATGTCATATTTTGGATAAGAATTCTAATTAACGAACCTTGTGGTCGGATGATAGAGCGATGGCTTTCCCGCCACGGGACAGGACGGCACGCGAGTCACCACAATTAGCAACGATAATTTTATCTTTAGTGACGACACCAACTACCGCAGTGGAGCCTACAGCATCGCATTGTGGTGTCTGCAGCTCGCATTTGCAGTCATTACGCAAAACCGTTTTGTTCCAATCGTTGATTTCTTCATCCATTCGTTTGAAGCTTCGTTTCAACAACTTGTCCCAATCAATCGGACACGTAACATCTTCTCGATTCTCAATCTCATCTTTCAGCACTGCGTGCATTCGATCTCTACACCTCATTGCCACCTGAAGAAAATCAACAACAAAATCAGAACCAAAAACAGAGCAGCGACATATCGTGTTTTAAAAAACATAGCACGTGTCGGATTCGTACGTGTGAACATCCGTGTCCGTCGAAGACACCGAAATAATGCAAATCAGATTCACTCCCACTTTCCAAATCTTCACTCCTGAACGAGGGTTTACAATCCACAGCATCCTCCATGTCTCTCCTCCGTCCACACACCGACGCGAATCCAAACTTGGGAGTTTGACTTCCGTTGACTTTATCGCAAACAGCGTCGTTTTGATCAATTACGACGTCGTATCGAGTGTTTTCTTGTTTATCAACCTCAACCCTCTGCCGTTTACTCTGTTCTGTAGGCTCGATTCTGAACTTCCTGATCTCCATCCTCCTCCGCCTCGCAGCTCGCGATCTGGGTTCGTAACAGCTTACAGTCGCCTCGTTATCACTCACAACTCCACAACAAATCTCAGCCATCAAGATTCTAAATCAGTCTCCACTTCTCAAATCCCAATCTTTGAATTTCGAATTTCAATCTGCTAGAGAGAAAGATGAGCGCTTTATAATGTAGAAAACACGGACATTGGGAACTACAAGTTTTACAGGTGTATGCCTTTTTTTCCTGAAGAATGGCGTTTCATAAGTGGATGGCGGGCGGGCAGCCTGACCGACGTTACAACGGTCAGTTACAGTATTTGATTCATTTGGTGACTCTACGCCTAATGATTCCATCTCAACCGTTTATTTTAAAACTATGAGATCCGACCGTTGAATTTAAAACAGGTGTGCTTTTCGAACAGTGGATTTCGACACGTTAGCCAATTGATCCATAACAGATTACAGACAGGTTGACAAGAATAACATTATTCTTTAACCAGTGGTCCCCACCTCTCCAGTTCCATTTCGATTTTTCATCTTAATTACAATTCCTACCTGCATTGTTAAATTTACATTAATGATTATCAACTTGCAGATTTTTTTCAAATGAATTAATTATTCGAGATATTTTTGGAGTGATCAAATTTGAAACATTTCCTTTATCGAATTAGGCCACAGGTGTCCGAATCTTGCAAGTTGCAACGTTAAAATGTGACCTTTCGCGGACTTCCGACACGTACCGAAATGTTTTTTACGTAATGTTAATCAGACCCTCAAAGTTTACATTATTACAAAGTAACCCCTGTCCTTTGGAAAGGAGAAGGTGACAAAGGCGACGAAGCAAAACGCGTTGAATCGTCGACAAAAGGATTAAAGGCCGAAACCATGGGCGCTGATTAAGATGCGTCTGCTAGTGAGATTCGGACAAGTAGAAGTGTACAAGTAGAGCCCAAGTAGACAGATTGATATCACGGCGGGTACCCGATGAAGACATCAAGTGAGATTAGGAGTCAGGACAAGGCACGTTAGCAATGATCTGTGCTGAAAGTGTATGATATCGTATTGTACTATTGTGAGGAAGATGAGGACTAGTCGCAAGCTGGCGAAACGTCCGTACACAATCCTAAAAGTAGATATCAACCTATACCGTATACGACACGTATCTGACGTAAGAGTAACGACACATGTGGCCGCATGTCTTTAGGCATCAAAGACGTGCATTGTTGTCTGCTGATTCATTTTTGGGTTGGGTTGTAGAGCCCAATGGACAAACGATAATTTACCCCCTAAACTTTAAATATTTACACAAGGGACATCTAATCATTATTACAAACGAGTCCAACATTTTAGGTTATCTGCGTAACCTAACCTATTAAAATAACTCACACGCAACAAAAGAAACAAAAACTTCAAGGGTGCGATCATACCAAAACTACAATAAACTTAATTATTTATACATTTTGATTTATAAAGTGTATTTTTTTCAAAAGATAAAATTTCGAAAGAAGACTTCTTGTCATTCTATAATGCAACTAGATTTAACACGAAAGTTGGAAATATTCGTACATAAAATAGCGGTTTAATGATCGGTCATTCGATTTTTGTTTGCGGTAGCCCGTCATTGAGCAGTAAACGAAATAATTTTGAAAAAAAGTTACTGTTCTAAACGTTTATAATAAAAAAATGCAGCCGGCGTCGATTAGATTTTGGTATCTTTTCTAGCAAAATTTCTTTCGAATCCGACTCCTTTAACACGGAACGGGCTCCATACAAATCCCCATTTTTGCGTGCGAGTCTTAACGATCCCCGCGGGTGACAGGGGCGGGCTGCCTTGACTGTGCAGCAGTGAACTCACTAACGTCGATGCCCAGACAGCTTCAATTTAGGTTTGATTTTACGAAGGTGATACTCGATTCAAGTGATTAGGGCTTTCGAAGGGTTAATGACTGGCGAAGGTACGGTCAATGACCTAACTATTTTTCCTTCACCTCTTGATTTTATAATACTAGCTTGGTATGATATGCAGAATGTTGAAGGCGAAGCTGTCATTAAATATCTTTTACGGAAACAATGGTAAGTCGTATATACATACAATTACTATGCTGCGAAATTTCTGCATGCGAAGCTAACGAAAGTTGGACTTCAAGTCTGTACATAAGAATAGTGGTGGGTAGTGTTTACAGATTATCCTAACTTCTCGTGTCAAAAATGGATGGACGAGAAGGTAACTACTGGCTGCAAGGAACATCTACTTCACAGGTGAGATCGTCAATGCTTGATAAATATTTTTAGTTCATCTGCAGGATCTTTCCATGATTTTCTTCCTCTACAGCTACAATAAAACAATAACCCGGATCAAATGATGAAATATCATACTTTGAATAAAGATTGCTTTAGGGTGAATGTGTGTGTATGTACCTTCTTGGACGTATGAGGAAGCTTGATAGTTTGATGTTGAATTTGTAGCATGGGGTTTGTTTGTTGACTGTGTTGAAATAATAGTAGACAGAGCTGGGGATGAGTTCCTTATTGCAGCATGGATGGTACTAGTTGATGGTGGAGCTGATGTAGATTTAGGTAATGCAGTCGCTGTGCTCATTGATGGAGTTGCAGTGACATTTGTGGATGCATCCATCGATGTGCCTTGTGATGATGTAGCTTCTTGTGTCCAAAGCAGCGAGGATACAGCTGCCTTCACCTTTTCTACAACACCCTTTCCATCGGATCCCTTTGGGCTTATGGCTTCACTTATTGCCTTAGAAAGAGCCTTCTCATCATCTCCTGGCTTAAACTTTTGGAACAGGTATTCTTTCACTGACACTCCTTTATCATGTGTTTGCTGATTGTTAGTGTCGGTTAATCCTTGTTGCTCACTGGGGGTTGAAACTGTCAGGCTCTGGAGCTTCGCAGCTATGTTATGAGTCTTTTCTGAAATTGTTGCATACGTGGGTGCCAGCTTCTCAGTGACGGTCTCATATGCTGGTGCAAGCTTTGCTGTGACGCTTTCAGTTAGCGTCTTGCTTGGACTGGTAGCTTCTACTTTATTTTCTTCAGCAGCTTTGTGTTTAGGTGAATTAGGAGGATTTTCTTTTTCTTGACTACTCGTCTCTTCTGACATTGTTAGGGAGAGCATGCTTTTCTGTAGTCAATGTAACTTCTCGTGGATGCTGTCTTGCTGTTTCTTTGAGCACCTCCGGTGCCATTTCCGATTCATACACTGCAGAATTTGAAAAGGCAAAATTGAGATACACATTTATGGGTTTCACTTCCAAATGAACTCATAATGAGAAATCATTACTTGGGGCTCCAAGGTATTCCGGATCTCCATCTGGTCCATCATCATTTTTATTCAAGCTGATGGTTGATGATGAACAGAGTTACCTTCCTGGCTTTGTTTCTTTTTGCGAAGGTTCTGTCTCCATCTTATTGCTCTTTCCTTGACTTTAGCTAGAACTGATTTCTTTTGCTGTTGAGCGTGGTCTTCTTCTGCTTCATGGTCTCTTCCATAGGCAGGCGAAGCTGGTGAGTAGCTTCCGGACCGCCTTGTGGCATCGCCTGCACAAAATTCATCTATTGCAATCACTGAGCAGAATTTTGAATGGTAAACTGCATAACGATCACTTTTTATGTTCATTGATTGAAACCATACTGTGTAGTAATTGCTCAATGGTGGGAGATGATGGCGTTTTTGGGGTCTGGCTACTTATCCGCCGAGGACCGTTCAGTGGAGATGCCGGTTGATTCACGTTCCTGACTACATTATGCTTTGACATGTCTCATAAATTTTCTGCATTCATTGTCACATGTATAAGAGAAAATACTGATCCAATATAACTTTTGTAGGATCTTGGATTAGATGATGAACAAGAACCATATGCCGCATTACCTTGAGTTGAAATCAACATAGAAATGGTACACAAAGGAATACATTGCTAGATATTTGTATCACCCTTCGATTCCTGAAAATAGCAGTTGAGTTGATTGATGGCAAGGCAACAATGACTCCTCTTTATTAGCCTCATGCAACAGTGCAAATCCTGGAAATAAGAGGTCCTAAATCATCCAAGTCTGAGGTATAGTACTCATATATTACTTTTTACTTCTGCACCAAAATTTAGTTTGTTAAAAATTGCAAATAAGAGAGTCTACTCATGATATAATTGTTATTTCATGAGATCATCGTAAAGAAGTCAAATAAAACTTATGAGGGATTGAGTGGAAATTTTTTCGCCTCTGGAACTGTTGAAATCAGGTTATTTAATGTGAGACTTGATACATTAATTAGCATAGCAAACTTTAGGAACATTATTACATGTATAATACGGAAATGTCCATGGACAGTTTACAAACCTCTGGTTACTGCTGGCAAACCTTTAGAAGTAAGTACGTTAATCCATTTAGTAACGTTAGGGAAACCTATTTGCTTTCATTTGGTAAGAATCAGTGAATCACAGTTACAATGCGGTCAATAAGTGAACTGATATCAAGACTTGATGCAAGGATAAAAAATAGCTAACACGTCCTATCTGGAGAATTTGGACAGAATACAGAAAATACATTACTTTTGAAGGAACTAATAAATGAACTTTTAGCATCTGAAAGATTCAACACTGAAATAAGATTTGAAAGCAAATACTACGGGTTTTTGCAAGCAAAGATCTGAACAGGTTTAACGTTTTCCAAATATTGACAGAATCCCTATGAAATAGGAAATGTATGGTAATCTTTTGAATAAATGTTGGAGGCCATCAAACTTTTCATGATTAAATCATTTTGATATTTTCCAATTTGTATCTTACAATTATTTATATAAATAGTTTGCTCATGAAATTCCCAAGACTCAAACTAAGTGTCTGGTTACAATGGCGGCAATTGGTAAGATGGAGTTCATTTGGGTTTGTT
>QZGG01002989.1:0-19719 GCA_006409495.1 Sedum album
TGTAGAAGACTGTTGCGTATGGTGTGTATTTTTTGTAGTATGATTGTGCGAATGTGGTTTCGAAGAGCTACTGATTCTATAGATTAGCGGCTCGTACTCATAGATATTATGGTGCTACGTTTGCTAGCTTTGATTCAAACGTAGCGAAGTTGCTAAGATTTTGCTGATCGAAATTAGTTGCTTAATATTAAGCATGTGTGTGTGTTTGACAGTATTAGTCATTGTGTATCAGCTGACAGACTAATAGACCTCTAGATTTATCCCTTTACTTGGTTTAATTGATGAGACTGTAATGTAATGTGCTTCTGTATTTTATTTTCTCTTTAATATCTGATGCAGGTCATAACAAAAGAATCTCTGATAGCCGCACAGGTAGGAATTTTATGTATAAGCTAGTTTTACCCATTGATTCGGTTAAATGTGAAAGTTTGTTCATATCCAAAGTCCAAGGACAATGGTGCCTATGGTTGTTGATGATTATATATCAGCTATTGAACCTTCCTTAGCTGATGATACTAGACCTAATAACATCTGCGTGTTACCTTCATTTATATGTTTCGTCAATAAGCTTCTTCTGTTTTCGGCTCCTCGTGCCTTTTAACATGTGTTTAAAATAGTTACTATCTTACTGAAGCCACATACCAAGTTGAGAAATATCAATATCCTTATATTGCTTACCCAAATTAAGATCGTAGTGACAAACTCTTGACGATAAGCAGTGTCCAAACAAGTCCCTCCTAGAAAATTAACCTAGTTATAGTCTTATAGATCTTCTGTTTTTCAAATTCACTGGTCTGGCTTTTTACATGAACTTATAGGTTTGCTTGTGTGATGAAGTTACCTTATAAGGACTGCATTCACTACAAGTTGTGTGTAACAATCAATGTTGCTTCTTTTTCAAAATTTGCAGTTGGCTTGTGGTGCACCCACAAAGCTTGGTCACACAAATGAATCTATAGCGGGGCATAATTGTGAGAACTATAAAAACAAAGATGAGGAGCTCAAGAATACTGTTGGATCAAGAAAAAACCTCAGGCGCTACAACCACTACAATAGCCATTTCAAGGCGCATATTGATTTACTAAGCTTGAACCTTTGCTAAAAGAAAGAATATCAGCTAGAATATTGTTAATGGAAAACTTGGAATATGAGAGTAAAGATTACAGCTGGTTGCTAGACGGAATCAACAGACTTATCAGAGCAAGGAGAATCCTATCATATTCCTATCCCTTTGCATTCTACATGTTTGGGGATGAATTGTTCAGTAAGGAGATGACAGAGGCGGACAAAACAATCAAACAAGAGTTGTTTGAAAACCAGCAACGTCAATTTGCAGGAATGGTCGAGAGGCTGTCACAGGCTCTAAAGGATAATATTAATAAAATCCCAACTGAGGATGGACTGGAACAACAAAGGCAAACTATAGTAAACCTTTCATCAGTCACTCATCTAATATGCAGAGAAATGTAAGCTCTATGTTAATCCCTTACAGTATTGATTTTCATAAGGAAACTGAACTGTTTGTTAATTGTTTCTCTAAACTTTACAAATGATGTAGGTATTCATGCATTGAGAACGATTTGTTGGATCCTCTTTCAACCGGAACTCTTCATCAAATTGCTGCGTATCAGCCGGAAGGTGTCAAAGAAGCACCAGAATTTGCTTTGCCAGATCTTTAATAAAATCTATCGTCCAAGGAATCCTCAAAATATTTTGTGTGCGACTTTTATTTTATGAGTGCCTCAGGATATATATTTATGTCTGCTGTCAGCTGAACATCCTCGTATGATAAAAATGCCTCCAGCTTTGACTTCTTTGACTCTGAGCTTGGCAATGCCACTCAGTTCCATGCCTCGCAGGAGAGCCTCTTGGAGAGTATCAGCAACCCAGACTGTCAATTGTTGTATGGAAAGATTGAAACCTGCAAGTTTTGATTCACAAGATGGAGCAGAAAAGAGGAAGCTGGAGCCAATGCGCAATAGCTCAGTATCACGAATCTGGCGGCGCCAACGAGCTCCTATCAGAGATTGGATGCCGAAACTGAAGGGATTAGTTAAGATTGGGAATGTACAAGATGTAATTGAGTTTATGAATGATTTGGAGAGAAATGGGGTGTTGTCAGAGTCTAATGTTCTTGCTAAAGTGATGCGTGTTTGTGGGGATTTGAAATTTGTGGAGCTTGGGAGATGGATTCACAGGTATGTTTTGAGGACTACTTCAGATTTGAGTCCTGCATTGTTGAATGATTTGGTTGGAATGTATAGTGAGGCGGGCGACATAGATGAGGCTTGCCAATTGTTCGATGAAATGCCTGATAGAACCTTGAGTTTATGGAATATGATTATGTTTGGCCTAGTGGAACATGGAAAAGCTGAGGAAGCTGTTGGATTCTTTTCCAAGATGATTGAAGATGGGAGCGAGGTTAGGCCGGATAATTCGTCATTTACTGCTGTACTGACTGCTTGTAATCGGTTGGGTTTGGTTGATAAAGGACTGTATTATTTTGAATCTATGAAAGAAGATTATGGGCTGATTCCATCCATGAAGAATTATGAGTGCATTGTGGATTTGCTTGGAAGATCTAATATGGTCGCTCGAGCTAGGGAATTTGTAGCGAAAATGCCAGTTGAGCCGAGCGCTGATGTGTTGGATACATTAGAAAAATATTCAGCTGTTGAGGACAAAAAGGAGGTGCATAACACTGGCAGTGCATTTCCGTCACCATCTGGATTGAATCTTAGCAACAAGAGGAAGGTAAGACTAAACAACATCAAAAACGTTAAAGAGGAAGGGGTTCCAGACAAGAGTAAGGCGTATGAAAAGTTGAGGTCTTTGGGCGATGAAGTTAGGGAAGCAGGTTACGTCCCCGACACTAGATTCGTGCTACATGACATTGATGAAGACGCTAAAGAGAAGGCGCTGATGTATCACAGCGAGAGGTTGGCTCTTGCATTCGGACTCATTAGCACGGCCCCTGGAACTACTTTACGGATTATAAAGAACTTGAGATTTGCGGAGATTGCCACAATTTCATGAAGGTAGTGTCGAGTTTTGAAGACAGGCAAATAATTATCAGAGACAATAAGAGGTTTCATCACTTCAGAAATGGTAAGTGTTCTTGCAATGACTACTGGTAAAATAATATACACGTATGCGGTATGCATAATGCGATGCATATACTCGGTATCAATTTATGGTTCCAACAATAAGTATTTGTTATCACTTTTTCAATGTGAAATGTCTAAATGAACCAATCCTTGAATTTTCCTACAGCCAAAAACTCATTCCTAACTTCCCTAGCAATCACACCCTTCATCGCATCCCTAAATCCCGGCGGAACACCCTCTTCCTCCGCCCTCACCTCCTCCACCTCACGTCCCGGTAAGGCCAATGATAATCTAGTCAAAGGATCATCCAACTCTCCTTGCCCAATCCCACTCCCTTCACCTCCCGCCCTTTCCCTCTGCAGCATATACTCCCCCTGCCGCCTTTTCAGCGTCGAGTTCCAATGATTCTTAACCGCATTATCAGTCCTACCCGGCAGCAGCCGAGCTATAGCTGCCCACCGGTTCCCAAACTCAGCATGTGCTGCAAATATCCTTTGATCCTCCTCAGCTGAAAATGGCCGATGCTCAACTTTCGGACTTAGCTGATTGCACCATCTTAAACGACATGACTTTCCTGATCTACCTTTGATATGGCGGCTGATTAAAGACCAACTCTTCGCCCCATGTTTCTCTACCAATTGGGTCAATGCTCGATCCTCCTCTGCACTCCATGGTCCCTTGATTTGCTCTGACTTTGGCCATGTTCTGCCACTCCTTCCACCTGTGTTATAACTATTACTCCCAGTACTAATCCTTCTAGACATTTTGACATTGGTGGCTGACGCATCTGAGGTGGATGAGTCTGATGTAGAGTTGAGCATGAATGCCTCTTCCTATACTCATGTTGCTTCCATAGTTAAGCTTTGAGATGACTATGGATTGAGCTTGGAGTTGGAGGAGTGAGATGTTCCAAAGTGGATTCACTTCATGTTTTTATAACCCTGCAAATCAATCTGAGGTGCATAAATTCATTTATAATTTATTAAAATGCATGAACAGATTGTTTTTCTTTTTGCCTTCAATAGTGAGGATATTTCTAGGAAGGTGTGGGAGGTTACTACAAGAGTACAAGTACTGCTTTTGCTTCATTTTTAAAAATTTAAACAATAATATCTAAACAAGATTATACACTAACTACTAATTATTTATAATATAATTATTTAAGATTTTAATTAGATATAATCTGTGGAGTTCTGCTTAGCTTAAAATATGGGATGGAATATAATGGTGTCTGATTTGGTTGGGGGGCAAATTGGAGGCGAAGGATTCTCTGTGTATTGTGTTTGTAGGGTGGGGTGACCTTAATTAAATATATTAGCCTAAATTTAGGATGCATTGGGAGGTTAAGATTAGCCTCTGAGCTGTTACCCATCAACCCATTCATGTACATCTTCACATTTGTACTTGCACTTTCCAATTCAAAATCACACTAAATGAATTCTATTTTTTATTGATATTTATATATAATTTTAAAAATAAAATTTAAATGAAACATTTCAAGTTGCATGTAGCATTTGTTGTTCAATTGTTGGGTTCAAAACTAGAAACATATGGACAATGCATTCACACAAATGATAATACAACCAAAAGTGGTGAATGGTTAGCTAACAGCTAAGTACTTATTCTAACATTAAATCCAAAAAATACTAATTTTGTCTAGGCACTAATCCTCCCAACAAATTAACTAATCATCTCAAAACCAATCACATTAGCTGGATACCTTAACATCATATTCCATCAAAATAAAGACATTGATTTCCACACTTCACTTTAATCCATAACATAATAAGTATGACTACCATTCACTAGCCTTGGACTAAATTAAACCCTATTGATGTCATTTTGAATGTAACATCTCCCTAATTAATCCCACCTCCCTCCAAGAATGTCCCATGAAACTTCCTCATGCCCCCCCTCCCTCCATTTTTCCTACTACACAAATTGTCCCACATCGATCAGGAATACAATAATTATAAATAATTGCTAAGTCGCATATAATATTTATTTACATTTTTCAGCAATAAAAACTTGTCTAAATAAAAAAAACTTGTCTAAATCAAAACCCTACTGGTAAAAGTTGAAAGTGTTTGAGTTTTTGTGGTAATCAGAAAACTGTGTAATGTTTAACACATGACAAAAATGGAAAATGGACATATAGAAAAGGAGAAGTGGGACAAGGATGTTTTAGACTTTTAAGAAAGACAAGTTGGGGAGGGAGGGGTTAAGGAAGCAGCATTGGACTACAGCTGTTAACTTTAGTGAGTTTCAGAACATGTTTGAAATCCAATCCTACGGTTTAGAATCTCATAAAACTGTTCCAGGTCAACTGGGACCCACACTACCAGCCTGGACGAATCTCACGTGTTTCCACCTTCTTGCTCCTTTTTTTGTCTTTTAGTACAAGGTTTTCGGATTCACATTTGAAAACTGTTTTCTTAAACCCTAATGTCACTATAAATCACTAATCTCGTTGGTTTATTCATCTAGGTTTATGTGATGTGGGGTGTGGAACTTCTGCATGGATACATATGGTACGTACACGTGACAAGATGAGTGGAGATAAGAAGAGTTAGTGACGTGGCGAGTTGATGGGCAGTTGAGCAGCAGTTGATGGAACAGACAAATATAACCAAGTTATACAGCTGGATTGGAGAAAAATAAGACAACAGCTGTAGCTGGTGCACCGCAGTGCATCAGTATGTCAGCCCTTTTGCAGCTCCCGAGGTTTGTGTTCCGGTCTCCTCCAACTAACCACCGACTCAAGTCTCTAGGCATTTGACATTTGGCCCTAGGCCGAAAAAAGCCTAGGGCCGGCCCGAAGCCCATCAAAGCCCGGCCCGAAAAAAGCCCATCAAAAGCCCATAAAAGCCCAGTCCTGTAAAGCATCGGATGGGCTTGGGCTTCGATTTTAGGCCCTAAGCCCGGCCCACCGGCCCGGCCCATCGAAGCCCATCCGAAGCCCGACAAAAATTACGGATATATTTCAACATTTTTGATACTTAGAGCATTTTTTTCCAATCTAAATAAGGTATTTTTCAATTATATCTAATTATTTTAGACTATACGCTCTACTTTTCATCATATTTTTTCCATTTCTTTATTATATATTATCTAATACAGAGATAAAAATTATTAGACATATCAAATATTATTTTAAATAAAATTTTATGCATTTTTATTATTTTTAAACTATTTAAAAATAAAATTTTAATTACAAATACTGATTTTTTTAATTTATTTTATAATTAGTATGGGCTTCTAGGCTGGGCTCGGGCTTCACAATTTTTATTAAGCCCAGCCTAGCCCGGCCCGAATTTTAGTGATGGGCCGCAAATATTAGGGCCGGGTCGGGCTCGGGCTTTGATTTATGGGCCGGGCCGGGCTGGGCCGGGCCGAATGTCAATGCCTAGTCTCAAGTTCCCTTCCTCTCACCTTCCATATCCATATTATATTCATTATGCTTCTCATTTATTCATCTATCCTTATTTATATTAAGATTTTAAAAAAGAACCGAATAGATATCAGACTCTAAACGAAGATGTACTCAGAAGGTTTCAACAATCGATTTCTGTAACTAATCGCTAAGCCGCTGCTCCTTCCTTGTACGCACTCAGATACATTTTTTATAACTCAATTTATATCGTCTATTATTCATCTGCTGAATATTTCTTACTACTTGGGCTCAGCAGATACGTACGTAATGGCCCGAGACAGTTGGGCCGAAGCCCAATGAAAAGCCCAATTGACTGCATAGGCGATGTAGGATAACAGTCCACGTGGAAACGGATGTAGTTGAAATTGAATGGCCGTTTCTCGTTTTCTCATCACTCGCACTTCACTCCGTTCGCTTTCTCCGTTCACTCTCACCGACGTTTTCCGCATTTCAGTTTCGCTCTCCGTTAAACCAAGTCAACGACGTCTGCTTCAGAATCGTAACTATCTAATCACGATATCATCCTCGATGTCAACATCAGCGTTGACTGAAAGAGCAGTGGAGAAAGTCACTGCACCGTATGGGTCATGGAAGTCTCCGATCACAGCGGATGTTGTTTCTGGTGGAGATAAGAGGCTTGGAGGAACTGCTGTTGATTCCAATGGCTGTTTGTTTTGGCTTGAATCGCGTCCTACTGAGTCAGGGTAATTAGTGAATTTGTGATGCGCTTAAGGTGTTTGAATATTTGTTTGTGTGGATGTGATTTATGTATTGGATTGAATTTGGTTTTTTTTGTAGACGTTCGGTTTTGGTTATGGAAAGTGAGGGTGCAGGGGTGAGGCTAGGGATATTACGCCCAAGGAGTTTAATGTGAGGACTTTGGCTCAGGATTATGGTGGTGGTGCATTTTCTATTTGCGGTGATACTGTGGTTTTCTCTAACTATAAGGATCAGAGGCTGTACAAGCAGTCAATTTCATCTAAAGGTTCGGTATTTAATGGTGGTTGACAAGGCTCGGAATTCGGATATGGTGGGATACTGACATTGTCTCCACTTTTGTGTATCAGATGCAATGCCGGTGCCAATTACTCCGGATTATGGAGGTCCGGATGTTTCATATGCTGATGGTGTTTTTGATATGCGCATGAATAGGTTCATCACTGTGATGGAAGGTAAGGTTAATTGTACTATGGAATGTGCTGTTTAATTATCATTGCAAAAGGCTTATTTCCATGAGTTTTTGTTTCTTCTATTCCTTAGATCGTCGTGAGAGTAGTCTCAACCCAGTTACAACCATTGCAGCAGTTAGCCTCACAGATGACAGTGCTCAAGGTAAGGCTTACAATTATTTGCAGTTTATTTGTTCCATAATAAATGGTGTTGAGTTTTCATTGACGATGTTATCAGCATAAAAGGTTTGGAAATGTGGTATTTCTGTTACATCTATTATTCAGACAACCATATTACTTGCGTAAAATAGATTTGATAATCATATTACTTACTATTTTCATACAGAAACTAAGCTACTAGTCAGTGGCACCGACTTCTATGCTTTTCCTCGAATTGATTCCAGTGGAACACGCATCGCTTGGATCCAGTGGAGTCATCCTAATATGCCATGGGATAGATCGGAATTGTGGGTTGGTTATATCGATGACAATGGGTGAGAATTTGAATGTAATTCAGTGATGGCTGGTTTAATGATTCAATCTTCTAATGTTCACCCCAACCCTGACTAGGTTTACTGATAAATAATAAATCACGAACAACTGATATACACTATTCAGTGATATTATATATTTTCTAGATAAACTGATGCCTGAGGTCCTCATTTACTATAAGTCATGTACATAGTTTAAGCGACACATTTGATTATTTGAGATTGCTTAAATTTTCTTTGACATTCCTTTGACGTCGAACACTTTCATTTAGACTATTGATCTTCGTATGAATATTCTGTTATTTTCTTTTGTTTTTTCGAGTATTTTTTTAGGAAAAACCTTTCTTAGTCCGATGCCTATAATTTAGATGTGATTGATGCTGATGAAATCTTTTTCCAGTGACTTGTACAAGCGCATCTGTGTTGCTGGTAATGATCCGGACATTGTGGAGGCTCCTAGTGAACCCAAGTGGTCACTCAAAGGTGATTTTTCTCGTTGTAATCGATGCGCGATCAAGGGACATTTCCTTCTGCATACTCATGTTACATATCTTCATTGTGTAGGTGAACTCTATTTTGTAACGGATAGAGACAACGGATTTTGGAATCTTTACAAATGGGTAACTCACGAATCATGTTTTTATACATTTTATTACTCGTAGTCTAGGCTTTTCGAAGTCCATTGTTAATGAAAATAAACATCTTGGCTCTATCGAACTCTTTTTTTGGGACATGTATACTAGAGATTGTTTCAAAAGTTGGATGAAGAGTTCATCATTTAAAGTATGTTGAAGAATGATAAGCAGCTTAAGTTAGTTAATGAAGTTATAAGTGACCTCACTTTAGAGGCGTGTTACAGGTTTCTACTTAAAAGATGAATCTTGATCAGTAATAAAGAAAGGTTTTGCAATAAAGTATTAAAGAAGTGGGGTGAGCAACCAAAGCCATTAAAGTTTCTCATTAAACCTTTCAATTAGGTTGAGCATGCATCTAGAGAACAGTAAGATTGATAGAGTTACTTGCATCTGCAACCAGGGAACAATGAGATTGGTAGAGTACTCACATATGTATGTTACTATTATGAATTTGTAATGAACATTTTCAAAGATTATAGCCAATTGGTTGTTTCATAGGCAACTGATATCGTTTGATGTGTTATTTTATTTTGGTGGCTCATATTTATTTTAACATCAGCATCATTATTTAACAACAGAATGAGTCCAACAATATAGTTATACCACTTCACCCACTGGATGCTGAGTTTACAAGACCCCTTTGGGTTTTTGGCACAAATTCTTATGATATTATTCTGAGCGAAGACAAAAAGGTGCTCGTTGCTTGCAGCTACAGGTAAACTTGTGACATATTTGGTTCTTCGTGAACATCTCCGAATATATTTTATTCTGATAAATATATTGCACTGACTATGTAGCTACTCGAGCTCTTTTCTTAGCTATTTCGTTCCTTTTTTTGATATGTTCATTTTGGTCATCATATGAAAGCAAACACGAATTTATATATCCCTATACCACCAAGGTTCATTTGCTCACTCATCAGGGTTTGATGCTTTTTTGACATGCAGGCAGAACGGTAGCTCATACCTTGGCATCCTGGATGAAGAGAAGAAATCATTCACACTTCTGGATGTCCCTTACACAGATTTAAATAATATTGTATTTGACTGCACCCACACCATCTCTGGGATTAAGCGTCCAAATTAATGGACTCCCTTATTCATTCTTTCTTGTTTTGGATGCAGATTTCAAGCAGCCATTGTCTTTTTCTGGAAGGAGCATCTGGATCTCATCCATCATCAGTTGCCAAAGTAAGTTATCCCCTCTTTACCAACATTTTCAATCTTGGCCATCAGTTTCTATATTCAATGAGATCATGTGCATTTTATGATATTCTGCATTCTAAATTAGTTAAATGTTTTATTTCAGGTAACTCTGGATGAATATAAGTCAAAAGTTGAGAATTTTGAGATTGTTTGGTCATCATCTCCCAATTGTTCAAGATATGCTTCATATTTTAGCTTTCCAGAGTTCATTAGATTTCCTACAGTAATCCCTGGTCAAGACGCCTATGCATACTATTATCCGCCATCAAATCCTTATTTTAAATGTGATTCGGCAGAGAAACCTCCACTGTTGTTGAAAAGTCATGGTGTGTTAATGCTATGCATTTTTTAGATTTATCCATTTCAATCTCTTTCTTTTTCAATACATATTTCCGTATCTTGGGTAACTTATTGCTGTTGTTTCTGGTGTTTCTTCTTTGTAACATGCAGGTGGTCCAACAGCTGAATCTCGTGGAATCTTGAATATGAGCATTCAATATTGGACTAGTCGTGGTTGGGCATATGTAGATGTTAATTATGGAGGCAGCACTGGTAAGTATCATTCTTCGATAAGACATTTGAAGTGAGGCCGTCCCTTAACGATGGCATTCAATCTCACCCCTAATTATGCACGCTTGCTGATCCATCTGTTAACCAATTTTAATCTATTTACTATCTAAGAAGTTCCTTTACCGAGCTGACCACCACTTCAGACCTTTCATCTTAGATTCATTTAGCCATGTGATCCACCGTTATTTGGCTCACTTAATATTGACCAAAACAACGCTTGATTCTATTTATCTAACTCTGTAGGTGTATAGATTGTCTTTTTTTTCGTTGCTAGTCTGCTGAATTTGATTTGCATTGATTTGAAGGATATGGAAGAGAATTTCGTGAGCGACTCTTGGGCAAGTGGGGAATTGTTGATGTGGATGATTGTTGTAGCTGTGCTAATTTTTTGGTAATTTAATTTTTGTTTTTCTGTGTATACTGTCAAGGTGATTATGCAACTTCTTCTTGCTGAAATTGTAATAGCATATATTACGCAGGTTGATAGTGGAAAGCTGATATTAATCGTTTGTGCATTACCGGGGGATCTGCGGGTGGGTACACAACACTAGCGCGCTAGCATTCAGACACATTCAAGGCCGGAGCTTCATTATACGGTGTGAGTGGCTTACCCTGTATACATAATGTAATAAATTCTCAGAAAGTAAAAAGTTCTCTTTTACTTTTCTTTGTATTTACCTTGCATGTCATAATTAGATTTTGATGATCATGGGAGCTTGTAGATACTAAAACGGTAATTTGCTATCACAAAATGGAAGAAGTTTCTCATTGTTACCCTTGCATATACTAGAATCTCATTGTTTTCTGGAGTATATTAACTTAGATGGTTCTTGTTACACTTGAATACTAGAAATAACTAACGTCGGGTGTGTCCAAGTCTTGTATTTTTAATAGTTGTTTTTTTTTCACGAGCAGGTTGCTGACTTAAACTTGTTAAGAGCTGAAATGCCCAAGTTTGAATCTCATTATATCAATAACCTGGTTGGTAAGTGTCATTCACATTTTCCATCTTTTCATCAGTTCAGTAAAAGCCTAATCAACAAATACTGGACCGTTGATTTTGCCAACATTCTTTTAACAGGTACTGAAAGATTACAGCGAAAGATCGCCAATCAATTATGTTGACAGATTCTCGTGTCCTATTATACTTTTCCAGGGACTGGATGACAAGGTATTCATGTGAATACACACACTTATTCCAGCACCAAACAAAAAGTCAGTGTTTTTGCTCTTCATATTCCTTGCACATAAACAAGTGTTTTTACAAACTGCAGATTGTACCACCTGGCCAAGCCCGTAAAATTTACAAAGCACTGAAGGAAAAGGGGTTGCCCGTGGCTCTTGTGGAATATGAAGGCGAACAACATGGGTTCCGTAAGGTATGCCAGATATAAATATCAATGCAAAGCAGTCTATTACTCTAATTATCCAAAATAGTGATACTTAGTTACTTACACACCTGTTCACAGGCTGCCAACATCAAATTTACATTGGAGCAGCAGATGGTCTTCTTTGCCCGAGTGGTGGGGAATTTTAAGGTGGCAGATGATATCACTCCAATTCGTATCGACAATTTTGATTAAGCTATGCATGGAAGAACTGACTTCAAGATGCAACAACTTCCATACATTGTAAGGATTCAACCGCATTGTCATGGATAAATAATCATGCATTTCTTTTCCCAAAACGTATGTTGGATAAATTATCAGTCATCCATGTTTCATGTTAGAACCATAAACATATATTTTTCTGACTTCACGATAACTTATATGAATTATTCTTCATGTTTGAAGTTGGAACCACAAATAAACACATCTTTTCTGCTAAGTTACTTGCCACTGCATTCTCTTTAAATGGGCTTTTGGTCCAATCCCACTGCATTGGGTTTGGGTCCGCCCAATAACGCAATCAGTCAGGGCCTTAACTTGAATATTAAAAGATGAGGTGCTAAAGTGAAAAAATCAGCATTCGATCCAACACAGACACAGCTCTTGATAAATCCAAACAGAGCGAAGCTTCTCGTGTGACTTGTTACGAAAGAAATCTCTCCAAGGCAAGGAAATGGATCGGTTGCAGAGGATGTTCGGCGGCGGTGGATCTCTCGGTCACCCACCACCGGATGCTCCAACTCTCGACTCATCCGAGCAAGTCTACATATCCTCACTCGCACTCCTCAAGATGCTCAAGCACGGTAATATCTCTTTTATATATTATTTATTGATAATTAATCTATTTGGAGTTGTGATGTTTTGATGGTGATTGTTGAGTGCAGGGAGAGCTGGAGTTCCTATGGAGGTTATGGGACTGATGCTTGGAGAGTTTGTGGATGAATATACAGTTCGTGTTGTGGATGTGTTTGCTATGCCACAGAGTGGTACTGGGGTTAGTGTGGAAGCGGTTGATCACGTTTTCCAGACTAACATGCTTGATATGCTTAAGCAGACTGGAAGGTATTCAATCGTTTTTTTAATTTGTTGTTTGTTACTTGCATTATCCTGATGTTTGAGCTCAGAGATGAGCCCATGAATATGCTGATGAATTGAATTTGACTGTCTTTGAGTTTAAAGTTGGTACTTGGAGAGTGCAATGAATTCTATATCTTTAAGCTAACACATGATTTTGACAAATGCATATCTTTAACCTCAGTTTTCCTTTTGTTTGTGGATGCCCTTAAACTTGCATATGTATTACTATGTAAGAGTTTTTTAAGGACTGTCACTGAGTATATGATTATTGCATAGCAATTGAACTAGATTATCCGATCGATTGTGTTTTAGTATAATAGAGCAGTTGATCTATGAATCATAGAATAAATCATCTTACAACTTATAGTGATTGAAGAAGTGGTTTGATTTTGTTGACATGCACAGTGTACATTTATCTGCAGAGCTCTGATATTAAATTTGCGAAACATAAATTAATGGTTAACTCTTTGAATTATAAGCCACAGTTCAGTGCTTTCTTGTTAATTCATCCTGCTTTTTGTGCTGCAGGCCAGAGATGGTGGTTGGCTGGTACCATTCTCATCCAGGATTTGGATGCTGGCTCTCTGGAGTTGACATCAATACCCAGCAGGTTTGACTATAAGTTTGTTGCAAAGATGTATTGACTCACATTGATAGTGTTGGCCTTTATCAAATATAGTTCAAGTTAAACACATGCTAATGAACTGTGATACAGCTGAAGCTCTGTTTTCTCTATTGGTAGTTAATTGAACAATGTTATAGTTGAATCTTTGTTTTCTTTGGTGGTAGTTAAAACACATCCAAATTCTTTTGTCTTCAAATTTTTGACTTTTACTTATGCAGAGTTTTGAAGCACTGAATCAACGAGCTGTAGCAGTGGTGGTTGATCCAATTCAGAGTGTGAAGGGCAAGGTAGTGATAGACGCCTTTCGTTTGATTAATCCTCAGACAATGATGCTTGGTCAAGAGCCACGCCAGACAACATCCAATGTTGGTCACTTGAACAAACCATCGATTCAGGTGAGCTGTTAGTCATCAGTTATCACACAGATATCTTGAACTCTCAAATAAATGGGTTCACAATCTTTTCCCATGCCTTATTATTTAATTTTTTTCTCAGGCATTGATCCATGGGTTAAATAGGCATTACTACTCCATCGCCATTAACTACAGGAAGAATGAACTTGAGGAGAAAATGCTGCTCAACCTTCATAAGAAGAAATGGACTGACGGGTTAACACTTCGTCCTTTTGATACACATTCAAAAACCAATGAGCAGACTGTACAGGTTTGTTATCATCTCTTAAAATGGATGCGTGGATTGAAAGCAGATTTTGTCTAAGCTTAATTTTTTATTTTAAAGTTTGTTTAATGGGATATATGGGTTGTACTTTAGGTGAAAGTTTAAAAATGCAGTATGCAATATATTTATCAGTATCCTTCATGTTTATTATCTTCGTTACTGTTGTCCCTTTGATTGAACTCATGCTCTCATTGTTCAGGAAATGTTGAGTTTAGCAGTTAAATATAACAAGGCCGTTCAGGAAGAGGATGAATTATCTCCAGAGAAGCTAGCTATTGCCAATGTTGGAAGGCAAGATGCCAAGAAGCATTTGGAGGAACATGTTTCCAATTTGATGTCCTCCAACATTATTCAGACCCTGGGGACCATGTTGGACACAGTAGTCTTTTGAGTTTCAAGCTCTGAACCTTTTAAGTTTTCTCCTAATGCAAATTGTATGACAATGGTGGTGCTAGAAGTAAATTTTAATATGCAGAAACTCTTGTGACATCTATTGCAATAATTTTATTAACAATTGTCAAAACAGAGAGCAAAGAGATTGAAACCTGTAAGTACAATTTAGGTGGATTGCATCATGGTGATTCAACAAACCAGGTTTGTGTATAGTACTTAAATGTAAGCTAGCAATTCTCATTTCAATTATACTGGAATTTGATACAATTCATGTAGTTATTAATTGGGAAACTGTCAGCTCCATGATACTTATTATCTGATGTATTTTATCAGCTCCATGAACTTGTATGTCCCTTTTGGATGCTCCTGCTTTTGGTGCACAGAGTCTATTACTGACCGTCTGCGGCTACAGTGCTATTTAATATCAGGTAAATCAACATACCTATTTTATGGTGTCATTCTATTTGTATCGAAATGCATCCGGTTTCGAAGTACAATGGTTAAAGACTTAAATTCACTCATACTAGCATGTTTTCAGGGAAAGGGGCCATCAAACCTGGGTTTTCTGAAGTAAAAGTATACATTCTGTTGATATTAAAGGATAGCTTAGAAGAATTTCAAGGAAGAAAGGGATGGTAATAATATTCAAGAACAGTGGCTCTCCAAGCTGCCATTGCTCACTGTAAAAACTCGTCTATAGCTGCCGATGGGCACTGCAAACTGTAAATTTCATTGGCTGACGCCTCCAGTCCGGTCCAAAAGTAAAAGGTAATGCTTTCCATATCTATGCTTATTACTCAATAACTCGAATCCATTTTGTTCAAATTTTATGTATAAAGTTTAGTCTGGTAATATTTGAAATGCTCGCCTTTCCTTGTTGTTTCTTATATCCTGCTAAATCAGTAAATCATGTGTTCCAAGTAACAATTCAGCGTAAACTGAATGTTAGCCACTTGAAGCATTTTGCGCTAGAAATTTTGTATTTACTCTGAATGACGAGTATGTGATAATACAGGTCAAGCAACCGTTATCCTTGGCATCAGTGATTTGATTCGAGGGACAGACAGAGATAAAGGTTTAAATCATACTCCCTCCGTCCCACAAAGTTTGTCCACCTTTTTGATTATTTGTGAAGTATAAAATAATTTAAGTGGACAAAAATAGTGGACGGAGGGAGTATGAATAAAGATTGATCTTCAGTTAGAAACCCCACCATGAGGATCATGTCTAATCTATGTTCTTTTTTGTAACTGAGGTTTATATTCATCAAGCGGAACAGAAATCCATTGAAAATATATCGATCAGGTCATCAGGACATCGACAGGCTGCTGCTCAGTGATCAAAATCTATAACATACAGACTTCCCTTCTTGAACTCAAGTCTAGCTCGAGCTTGTGGACTACTGACTTCTAACTTGGCACTCTGGTTTTGTTCATTACTTTTTACACACAAAAGCTACTCAAAAAATACAAAGACTAAACCATCTTATTACTTTTATATGGAACAACACTTGCCAACTTGAGCTAAGTTTTGCAGACAAAGTAACTTACATTATGTGGTAACCCATCTGCATGATATAATTAACAAGGGCGTCAAGCTCTCCAACTTCAACATACCCACTTTTGTCTTTGTCAGCAAATTTCATGGCCATGCGGGCTCTGAAGCCAGGAAAGCGAGAGCCAAAGTCTCTGAAAACACTCTTCAGCTCATCTTTGCTGAGGATATGATCACCATTTGTGTCATACTGCTTTATAAGTCTTCTAAGCATTTCCTCACTTGGCTCAATTGGGATTGTCTTAGCCTTGCTTTGCATGTTTTCAATGCTGGAGTGTTTTTGGCTTTTGCTGTCTTTTGAGTCAGTGCTGTGCTTGAGTTATCCAGCTGCTGATGGGTATTTATACATACAATTTTGTGGCTCATAAAATGCTGGAGATGGTTAACTTGCTTGTGACTCAAACGACTTCTTGACTGGAATATTTCCACCTATTTTGATTTCAGCATAAAGTGGAAGTAGCTAGGGAATCTAGAGGATGGCAAAAGAAAGGATGAGCTGAATGACCCAAATCGTATTATAGAAATATCTGTATAAGTTCTTCTCTATCCCTTTATACAAACAGTTAGAATATCAGTTAAAATGATGAGGATCAATGGATTTGGGCACTCTTTTCCTATCCTTTTCCAGGTTCAAACTTCTGGAAGATATCAGTAACAGAAGAAAAAACAAAGAGCTGAGCATCTAATCATGCAGAAGAGCACAAAGAATCAGCCAAGCTGTTATGAGGAGAGTAACCGACCAAGGGAAGACTTGCAGCATCTGAAATCAACAACATTGTCCCCTCCCCTAAGTTTTTAAATACTTTCAGATGCTCACTTCATTTTCCAGGATATGTACAAATCAGAATATTTGCCGTAAGCTGATGCGTCATTATTTTACCTCACCTTTTCAGTCTTTCGACTATATTTCTACAAAGGAAAGCTAAGCACTGCAATATGCAGTGCTGAGGGAACACTTACAACTACAAGTTACAACTCTCCAATCCGCTGAATATACTTACTAAGTTTGGATACCTGAGGTCTGACCACAATAAATATTCTTACCAAATCTTACAATACTTACCTTGGCGCAAGGAACTTCCGTTTGCAAAAGAACATGAGAAGCTGTGGGAAGAGAGTTTTCTTCTTCTGTGAAATCTGCTTTACAATAAATTCAGAATTATGAGATCACGGTTAATTTCTGTTCGGGAGTCAATCAATAAAAAAGCTGCATTAAGCTATACTCTATTACCTGAATCCGCACTGTACATACTCAATAACTTGGACCACATGTTGATAATTCAAATCAAACGAGACAAACCAGGCATGTATAAAAGCATTGAAAAACATTAGTAAGCTACGAGATATTACAGCAACTGTAAGATTTTCATTTTCCCATATTGAGTACGTCCACAATGAGAAGCGTATAGGGGAACAGTAGTGAGATACTTTATAATAATAAACACAATTTGCAATGTAAAATTGATTATATTAAATTCAGGCAGCAGGTGTAGTTGATTGAGATTAAAAGCTTCAGAGAAACCAGGAGTACTAGGCTTCTGCAAGAAAGAACCTCTTAGTGGGAGGAATTTTTTCAAACCAGTCACATTTTCATTCTAAATCAAGCTCGTTGTTGCATGGTGCGATCTTGGACACGGACTCCGGGTCCATAAATTAATCGGCAGCGTCCGCTGAAGGATTCAATCATACGGGAAACTACTTCCTTGAAGAACATTGATGCCACCTACATTACAAAAAGCAAAATATATGAGTCCGTGATGGAGAACAAAACATATCTACCAGAAGTGCTACAGTGCTACCTGTCGATAAAGTGGTGACCGAAATTTAAAATCCACCAGAAAGTGCAATTCACAGGTTCCTTCAACTGGTCCAGGGTTGAACTCCCAAGTATTTATCAGATGGTCGAAAAGATTACTATCCAAAGCTGTTGTCTGACATACACAATATACCAAAATAAAAAATATATAATAACAAGACAATAATAGGGAGGCATTGACATTTGAGAATTTGCTGCATGTGGAGATGATGATAAGAAAAAAATCGAGTGTATTTCGGTAAACAGTAATCATATAGGCAGAGTGGAATCCCTAGTCAATCATTGAGAGGCAGAAGTCTACCTTCACATAGAGGGGCCTTTTTAACTCCACATGGGAAACATAACTCTCCACAAAAAATTTGAAGCCTATTTCAAGCTCAGCCTCAAATGATCCATCAGGGTTGTGCTTAAGAATCTCAGACCTTTGGCACCATGGAACGAACCCATGATATAAGTCAACTGCTGCAACAACATCAAATAACTGTTCCGGAGAGTACCTGAAAATTTAAACACTTTCTGCTCAAATAACAGCCCTTTTCTTACAAATATGATTCTACCATCAATCATGGCCATCCAAACGTAAGTTATACCAACAATCAATGCTGAAAAGGTGAAGTGCTCGTTCTTCTCAAATTATTTACTACATACCTTCAGCCAACTTTACTCAAAACATCTCACAGTTTTGTCAGTTTAATTTGGGAAAACAAAAACTCACAAGCATTTATTAAACACGCCGAATAGGAAACAACATGTGTAGTGTTCTCAATAATTCATGGAGACAATATATCAAACCTCAAGATATAAAATTGATGAAGCAATTATTCATCATAAGATTCTGAAAGATTAAAAACTATAAATACAAATCAATGAAAACATTACCCCATAACACGCCTCTCCTCATACACCTTAGACAAAACACCGCCTTCCTCGCCATCGCTACAACTCAAAAATCGCCTCCTCTGAATTCCATCACACAAAGTCCCATACGAACAATCGACAGACGAAATTGACGGAAAGGACGTGGTCGCGTGCAGCCCCGGAATCTGAGTCAAGCATCGAAGCTGCTCCGGTTTCCGCAGGCTAGTCGCCCTCATCATCCGCCGCGCTCCTTCTCCTCGTTTAATCAAAGATCCGATCGCCCTCGACGACGGCACAAACGGCGGCATTTTAGGAGGTGAAATTTGGCGTACGGCTGGATGGAGAATTTGAGGGAATCCGCAGAATTTGGTTGAGGTCGTACGGATCGGAAATGAAATTTGGAGAGATTGATTAGGCGGAGAATAGAGAAGAGCGATTGAAATTGGGAAACGGAATTAGGGCACGAAAGGTTGGACAAGATTTAATAGCCACCAGGAGAATTTGATGATCTCAATTTTTTTATTTTATCAATAAATAAATATTTTAAAAGCAAAATTATTATTTTAGAAAATTCTATTGTACTGTATTACGTAAAAATGAAAATGCATTAAATTATTTTTATAATAAAATATATATTTCATGAAATAAATTTCAATATAATATTTTGTAATTTATCTGTCCAAAGTTAGGAGCATTTTAGTTCTAGAATATCTAATTCAA
>QZGG01002990.1:0-29074 GCA_006409495.1 Sedum album
GTGATGAGGCAGAGATCCTCTCATCGCTTCAGCGACCAAAAAAAGTATGTCTATCTAATTTCATTATGACAGGACTATTAGAGGAAAGGAAAGCAGTCACTGATACATTTTACAACACATTTCCTATTTTCAATAACCATTGGCTCTTCTGTCATTCCTTCAGGTGGTTCTTGTGGGCAGTGATGGTATTGAACGCCCGTTCCTCTGCAAACCAAAAGATGACCTTAGAAAAGATGCAAGGATGATGGAATTCACTGCAATGATCAACCGGTTACTTTCAAAATATCCTGATAGCGCCGAAGGAAGCTATATATGCGAACATTTGCTGTGATTCCTCTAACCGAGGATTGTGGTATGATAGAATGGGTGCCTCATACTCGAGGTCTGCGCCATATACTTCAAGACATATATGTAACTTGTGGGAAGTTTGATAGGCAGAAAACAAATCCCCATATCAAGCAAATTTATGATCAGTTTCAAGGGAAAATGGACGAAGACAAAATGCTGGCTACCAAAATTCTCCCTATGTTCCCGCCAGTGTTCCACAAGTGGTTTTTGAATACATTTTCTGAGCCAGCAGCTTGGTATCGTGCTAGGCTGTCATACGCACACACTACAGCTGTATGGTCAATGGTTGGCCACATTGTGGGCTTAGGTGATAGGCATGGTGAGAATATTTTGTTTGATTCAACTACTGGTGACTGTGTACATGTTGATTTCAGTTGCTTGTTTGACAAAGGCTTGCAATTGGAGAAACCTGAGTTGGTGCCTTTTCGTCTAACCCAGGTAACGCGTCATGCAAACTTATGCCAAGTAAGTAAATTACAACCTTAGAATTAAGGGTGACTATAGACTCCTGAGATGAAATTATCTTTTTGGTCTTTATCTTAAAAAATAGACTTTTCAGTTTTTGTGTTACTAAGCTGGTGATTAATTAGCTTCTGAATGTTTAGATACTTGTTTTCTTTTTGTTTCTGATTTTCAGAACATCATTGATGGTTTGGGCATTACCGGATATGAAGGACCTTTTCTAAAAGTATGTGAAATCACACTTTCAGTCCTACGAACACATCGAGAGACATTGATGAGTATTCTTGAAACATTTATTCACGATCCGCTCGTCGAGTGGACAAAGTCTCACAAGTCCAGTGGAGTAGAAGTACAGAACCCTCATGCTCAGGTATAACTATTCACGATCCGTTTTTGATGAACATATGTTGAGCGTTAATTACTATGTTGATCCCTACTTGGGCGTTTCAAACAACTAGTTGTGACTAGACTCTTATCATATATTATATTTCCAAATACAGAGAGCTATTAGTAACATAGAAGCACGTCTGCGAGGTGTTGTGGTTGGTGTCGGAGCAGCACCTTCTCTGCCTCTAGCCGTAGAAGGTCAAGCACGCAGATTAATTGCTGAAGCTGTTTCTCATAAAAACCTGGGGAAAATGTATATATGGTGGATGCCCTGGTTTTAAAAAATTATTGGTACGAGTTTCTTTCTCCACCTACTCCAACAGGCTTGCAGTTATTGAGCTGCCTATGTGCAGCTACTGTAATTTTGATATCATTGCTAATTGTTTACTCTGCAGTTACCTGTGTATGTAGCTGGCTAATTTTGGAGATGATAGGAAGCTCTAACTTCAAGAATGGTATAGGTATTTTGTATATGCTTTTGATCTTGTGTATGCCAATTGTTTTTGTTCGGCTCTAGGTCTTTGGATTGGGTATCTTCTGGTAATGAGATGATGAACTCTGCCAGCATTGTAGACTGATAAGTTCTGTGTCTTGATTTTCATTTCAAAACACGGAAGATGTATATTTGTCAACACAAACAAGTGCCAATTTTGTTTTACCTCAGCAGCTGTTCTTTTCTTATTTGTCCTGAAACAAAATTGGCAACGTCCTGTTACTACTTATTGAAAACGTGCATCAGCTTGGTCCTGTTAAATGTCAACGTCCTGTTACTACTTATTATTATTGTCAGCTCGCACCTTGAACAGGGTAAGTTGCATACGTTTTCTTATAGCGGCCTTGAGCGTAAAGATATATAGAGGCTGTGAAAGTATGAAGTTTTGCAAACATTTTTGATGAGCATCATTTTCCTGCAACTTGGAACTCGTAAGTGCTTTAATCTATTACTTGTTTACCCTAAAAACCTATACATTGATTCTTAAAAGTTGGCGAGACGTATGCAAGCATGTTCTAAAAATCACAAGTGTAATTACTACTGTTTAAAAAGGGTTAAACAAACAAAGCAATCTGACAGAATTGCACGGTTGTCTTGGCCACATTGCCTTGTCTAACCATTTCAAAAGAAGCCCGAATATCCCTAGCTTGATTAGGAGAACAACAAACAAATCGAGTTTGTAACACAGAGATGAACAATCTCCAATTAATCAAAACTGTTAAGGAATTTTTAATGTTCAATCAGAATTAAGAGGAGCTTGCTAATGTGACAGATAGATAGTAAATGATGGATCATATTGATGCCAATGGATGTGTATATGAAACCAACGAACCCGTCTGTAGTTTACTAATCTATTTTGATGGTCCAATTGCAAAATGATTGGGTCTGATTTTAGCGAGCCCAAAAATTATCACAACAACGCTCAGGAGGAATCTGTTCAGCAAATGAAAACTCGCCACATGTAATCTATCTATTGGGTTAATAGTACGACGTGCTAAAGTAATGCCACCGAAGCAGAGCCGTCATCGTCTGCGTTTCTGTCCGATCGCGCAAAAACACTGCCCACCACTCCCTGATCTCAATACTCTGGATTTTAGGCAATAAATCTCATTTATTATATTATTTAGTTATCCTGAACAAATTTCAACCTTTTCCGTGCCTGCTCAGATCTATTCTATCTGACCTATCAATCATACGACGCTGATTATTGCCCCCGAAGGATTCGAAAGGTACGAGTTTTATCGAATTTCGTGATGACCCAGATCCGAATTCGTGTTCTTTTCTCGATTTTGCAGATGGGTTTGTGTTTGTTGGATTTATAGTTGGTCGAAACGTGGGATTTGTTTGGGAATTTTATTTGTTTATTAGGGTTTCTATTGGAGAGTTGGAAATTCAAGTTAATGATTTATTTGTGGATTGGTATTGGAATCATCAATAGAGTGAATGAGGTTGTTACATTCCCATTTCCGATTTCGTGTGCCTTTGCAAATAGAATACTAGTTAATGTGCACATATGTTTGCATCAATGATTCTGATCGGATAGTCCTTTCGGTCTTTAGATTAGAGTGGATGGTGATATATGATGATATAACTCACTTGGAATGTATGTGTAATGGGATTGAGTGTTTGATCATCTGGTTGAGATTTTGAATCAGTTTTTTTCAGTTGAAAGATGGGTGCTGTACCGAACAATGTGGACTTGGAGGAGGGAAGTTTGGAGGTTGGGATGGGTAAGCATGAAATATTGAGTGTATAGTGTTCATAATGTGTCATTGCTTGCTTGTTTCAACTTCATGTTATGAACGAGATTTGTGTGGTTTTGCAGAATATAGGACTGTGTCCGGTGTTGCCGGACCACTTGTGATTCTTGAAAAAGTCAAGGTAGGATTATGATGCTCTTTTTTCTCTTGGTTTCAATCTGAATAGTAATTGCTATATGTTAGAGTTGAAATCAAGTGAAACATGTATGTTTCTTATAGGGGCCTAAATATCAAGAAATTGTCAACATTCGATTGGGAGATGGAACTACCCGTCGTGGCCAAGTACTGGAAGTTGATGGAGAGAAGGCTGTGGTGCAGGTAAGCGCAAAACACAACTATGCCAGAGTCATGCATTCTAGCTGCACATATGTAGTAATTAATAATTATATGGACAACAGGTTTTTGAAGGGACATCTGGAATTGACAACAAATATACGACTGTCCAGTTTACTGGGGAGGTGATGATTTCTGTTAACGTTTTGTTGTTAGTGACCTTTTTAAGTGGAAGTTGTTAAATGAATAGCATTGTGCTGGCTGCTTCCTGCAGGTCCTGAAGACTCCAGTCTCGTTGGATATGCTTGGTCGTATTTTCAATGGTTCAGGCAAACCAATTGATAATGGTCCGCCAATCTTGCCAGAGGCATACTTGGATATATCTGGTTAGAATAAGGCCTTGTTCAACTGTTGGTGTTTTTCATTTTTATCATGCTACTCAGATGCCTTTCTTCTTAAATGTGAATGTCAGGAAGTTCAATCAACCCTAGCGAGAGAACCTATCCTGAAGAAATGATCCAAACTGGGATCTCTACAATTGATGTCATGAACTCGATTGCTAGAGGTCAGAAAATCCCACTATTTTCTGCTGCAGGTCTTCCTCACAATGAGATTGCTGCACAGATTTGTCGTCAGGCTGGTCTAGTAAAACGTCTGGAAAAAACTGATAATCTGTTGGAGGTAGGCAGCATGTATTTCAGTCATTTAAATTTTGTATCTGTTATATCGTCATACTTAAACTCACCTAAAATCAGGCAATCAGCCAAATAATTTTCATTGTGTTTACCTCAGGACGGAGAAGACGACAATTTTGCTATTGTTTTTGCTGCTATGGGAGTTAACATGGAAACTGCACAATTCTTTAAACGTGATTTTGAAGAAAATGGTTCTATGGAAAGAGTGACGCTCTTTCTCAATCTGGTAAATTCTCTAGTCGTTTGTGTGCTTAATGTAGTTGACTTTGAATCTTACTCGTCGATGCTGATTTATTTTTTTCTTATTTTTTGTGCAGGCAAATGACCCGACTATTGAGCGTATCATCACTCCGCGTATCGCCCTGACCACTGCAGAGTACCTAGCTTATGAATGCGGCAAGCATGTTCTAGTCATTCTGACAGATATGAGTTCATATGCTGACGCTCTTCGTGAGGTAACTATTCATTTTTTAATTAAAAAAGTTAGTGTTTGAGAATATCATAAGAAAATCATTGCAGGTGTCTGCTGCTAGAGAAGAAGTGCCTGGAAGGCGTGGTTATCCTGGTTATATGTATACTGATCTTGCCACTATTTATGAGCGGGCTGGACGAATTGAAGGACGGAAGGGTTCAATCACCCAAATCCCTATCCTCACTATGCCTAATGATGGTAATTCCTTATGCTCTCCTACATTCGTTGTATGCCCTTTACTCTTTATAACATATAACCGGAACTATACCTGATATAATTTATTTCAATGAACCAGATATCACGCATCCGACTCCTGATCTCACTGGCTATATCACGGAAGGACAAGTGTATATCGACAGACAGCTCCACAACAGACAGGTATGATGTATTTATTCGTCTTGATTCATTGTAGATAAGGAGGCCAGTTTACACCATAAAACTGGATAATAGAATCGGGCCTAGATTGTTATCTTATAAAAGTTATGGTGAATCAATGTCTTCCTCTGATCAGTAGAAGACATGTAATTATTATTGTTTTGGTAACAAGCTATGATTTTATTTGTACAGATATATCCCCCAATCAACGTCCTCCCATCACTCTCTCGACTGATGAAGGTGACTTGCATAAATTTAAGTTTTATTTCTTGAGTATAGTATTATATATAAGTGAGTTTGATACAATCATTGTTGTCCTTTTGCAGAGTGCCATAGGTGAAGGAATGACTCGCAGGGACCATTCTGATGTGTCCAACCAGGTTTGATATCTTACCATATCACTTTATTTGATGTGGTCTGCATTCGTGAGTTTGTAATATATTACCTTTCTTTCAGCTGTATGCAAACTACGCCATAGGGAAGGATGTACAGGCCATGAAAGCCGTGGTTGGAGAAGAAGCACTTTCTTCCGAGGACTTGGTATTTGTCGTATAATATATTTTTCTATTTCATTTTGTAACCCTGCTGCTTAGAAACCTTAACGAAACTCATTCATGTGCCTGACAGTTGTACTTGGAGTTCTTGGACAAATTCGAGAGGAAATTCGTTGCACAAGGAGCCTATGATACCCGCAGCATTTTCCAGTCACTTGACTTGGCATGGACATTGCTACGCATCTTTCCTCGTGAACTTCTTCACCGTATTCCAGCGAAGACACTCGACCAGTACTACAGCCGTGATGCTGGTAATTAAGTCCTCCATTTGCATTCACTTTCAGTCTATGCCGTCATAGCTCTCTTCTGCTGTCTTGTATACTTCTCGAATAAGGGTCGTGCTGTTTCGAAGCACCCATTTCAGACACTGGTCAGCTGAACTTTGCTTATGGTTCAATGAGGAACGCCACCTTGCTGTTGTGCAATTTGTCTTATATATTCTTTATGTGCTAGTTTTTAAGGAATGGGATCCATTGCTGCCAATATAAATTTAATATTTTTAATATTTTTAGGAAAAAAATTTCCACGTGTAAACAGTTTAGTGGTTTAGATAGTATTTTAGAATATAAAAATACTAATTATCTATTTTTTAGGATTTTTTTATATTATATTTACTAATTAAAAATTATACACAATTAAATATTAGAATAAAACATTAATTAAAATTGACTGTAATCTGCTGTACCGGATCCGCTTCCGTTTCGTCAAATGTGTTTTTTTCAAATATAAGGTTATCCAAGAACAGAGTCCTCGAATAAGAAATATATTGTTATAGTAGCATTTTTGTCTCGGCCCAAACTCTCAACGGTCGGCCCAAAGGTCCAGTCTTCACTATGTTTATCAACGGCCGAACAGAACATGTACGTTACGTACATTTTCACGACCTCATGTCCAAACCATCAACGTTGACGTGACCACTCTCACATTCAAAAAACCCCTCCAGCCTAGGGATGTCCATCGGGCCCGAAAGCCCTAAAGCCCTAAAAAAGTCCTAAGGCCCGGCCCAAGCCCGGCCCGGCCCGCACCCTAGGCCAAAAAAAGCCCGAGCCCGAAAGCTCCGGGCCGGGCTAGGGCTTGAATTTCGAAGCCCGAAAAGCCCGAAAAGCCCGGCCCGGTCCAAGGCCCGAAAAAGCCCGATCAAAAAAAATAATTTTTAAATAAATATATTATTTTCAAATTTAAAGTATATGATATTTATATCATTTATATAACATCACAACAACTTACAACAATATAAAAACATTTTATATCTATTCTAAACGCATATAAAATTGTTTAAGTTATTCTAAACAATATACAAACATTTTATATCTATTCAAAATATAGACTATTCGTTGAACACATTATTTAAAACTATGTTATAAAAATATTTATAACTAAATTGCTTTAAAATACGTATTTCAAATTAATTAAAATTTAAAAACGAATTAAAATTGAAATTAGGTTCGGTCAAATCCGGTCAAACCCGGTCAAAGCCCGGTCAAACCCTAAAGTCAAAGGGCCTAGAAAAGCCCGTGGGCCTTACGATTTTAATGAGGCCCGGCCCGGCCCGGCCCGAAATTTTTAAAAAGGCCCGAATATTTAGGGCCGGGCCGGGCTCGGGCCTTACGATTTAGGGCTAGGGCCGGCCCGGCCCGGCCCATTGGACATCCCTACTCCAGCCACATCAACACCCCGATGATGAGCCACGTGTCATTTCCACGTTCTTCCATCAAACGCCGCCGTATCAATCACTTTCGATACAAACAAAACAAGGGATTTGCATTGACCCGTGCAAAGCACGGTTTGTGTTCATAAAGCAGAACAGAAACAGAGAACGAGCGATATTAAAGCGGATGGCGGAAAATAAGGTCACGAGATACCAGGCGCCTCATCGATCTTCGCATTTACGATCCCCCTGGCATTAAACAGCAGCTGGTTGCATCAGTCATACATAAATCGCTGTCCTCCGTTAACCGATTACCCTGACGAAGATTAAAGCAATGTTAAGTTCTGAAATTAGTTGCTCTGTTTCCTGTTCTTAAAAAGTTGTGTACAAAATTGAAAACCTACTTACACCTCTATTCACTGCTGTAGTGCTGTGTAGGTGTAGATGTTGCACATAGACTCCTAGACACACATCAAACAACTACAGTAGATTAACACATGACGTAGACAGATTTGGGTCTCTGAAATCCAGCAAAAAAACAGAGACATCAGATACCAAATTCAATCCTAGCAAAACAGTGCTTGGACACTACCCTTCTTCTCCGTCTGACAAACCGGACACAAATCAATCGTCTGATTTTGATCACACCACCACACAAACACAAATGCCTACACGGCAACAACAACTACTCCAACCTCACTCCTTTCACAAACTCTGCACACAACTTTTCCTTTACCCAATCCGCTCTGTTGCTCGTCGCAGCACGACTCTGTATCTTCAACCAACGGTTCTTCGCTATTGAGTAAAACGCCGTCGTATTGATTTTGTTGTTGTAAGAGTTGGATGGTGTTTGTAAGACTGTTTACGTGGAGCTCGTCTGTTTAGCAACATTTTGCCACGTCAGACAATCTGTTTGGAGTTTTACGAGAAGCGATTCGAGTTGGGATGTGCGGTTGTTTGCTTTAGCGATCTCTTCGTCTTTTTGATTCAGTAAAAAAGTCGTTCGAGTCTCGATTTTTTTGAGCAACTCTGCGACGTCTCGCTTCCTCTGTTCCACTAAAACCAGCCTCAGTCTCTCGTACTGTTTTAACCAAAACAAGTTCAAACGACGGCGTTTCAGTTGATGTAAAGATTGGGAAAAGGAGAGATTTGGAACCTGAAAGTGGATGAACTGGTCGATCTCGAGGCTTTGCGAAGACGACGGCGTTTCAGTCTTGTTTAGAAACTTGATGTTCTTCGGTTTTGGAGCGTTAAACTGTCGCAGTTGGTGAATGGGTTGCAACTGCTGTGATTGTAGATACAAATGCATATCATCGTCAAATCCAATCGCCGGTGTGTCGATCCATTGGGACGTGAATACGGGGTGTCTGGATAGATAGCGGACTGAATAGCCATGATAAGAGTAAACTGGGTGAATTAATGGAGTATAAATAAAGGGAAGTTGAAGGTGCAGAAAATGATGGGTTTGATTTTGATGGAAATCGGAAAGAGAGAAAGTAGGAAAACTGGAAATGAATGACTGAATGAGATTTTCACTCCATTCATAACAACTGGAATTTACCGTTTCTTTTCTTACCAAAATGTATTAGATTTTTTTAAATAATATTTTGGAAAATAATATTTTTATTACATTAAATGCTATTGGTATTGCCAGTTTAAATCCGAATGGTCAACATAATGTGACTGGCTGCATATATTTTGTGTGCTTCTTTTAAATGTTATTCCCTCCTTCCCACAAAGTTAGTCCATCTTTTTGATTATATATGAGGTATAAAATAATCAAAATGGACAAATATAGTGGGACGGAGGAAGTAGCTGTCTCATTAATATTGCATGAAAAAACTATGCAATGCCAAAGACGGTGATAAAGAGGTGTTCACGCAATCGACTCGGATTTGAATATTTTGTGTGCTTCATTGATTTCTCATGTTACATTGTCAAAAATATGTTTTACATTTACTGTATCAATCACTTTTATTTAATCGAGAAATAACTGAAAAGTTTAAAGTATGAATAAAAGAAAATGATTGTGGGATATTTTTTGTTTTTATTTCTAAGATAAACATTATAATAAAGTATGAATAAACATTATATTAAAATTTCATGCTATTTTCTTTTCTCTTGAACTTTACACGTTGTACTCCCTCCGTCCCGCTTTGTTTGTCCAAAAGCACAAAATGCACGGTAATTAAGGTAGAAAGAATGTATAAAATGTGTGGTTGAGAATAAATGATTAATAAGTAAATGAGTAAAAAGTAAAATGTGTGGTTGAGAATAAAGAAAAGTGGACAAACTTAAGGGGACACTCAAAATGAAAAGTGGACAAACATTATGGGACAGAGAGAGTATTAAATATGGGGAAAGGTACTTTATAATTAACTGTTTGATTTGAAACTCTTCTGAATTCTGATACCTTACTCACTTGATTAATTTTGTTAAACATTTATGTCCAACATAACCTTGTCTGCCTTCATGATGCATTTCAACATCCAACCATGCATAGGGTAGTGACTTTGATTTTGAGGCATAAAACGGAGCAGAACAATTTTGTCTAGTGTCCCACACGCATGCGATAAGGACCTGTAAGCAGTCGTGGCAGAGAGGTATTTGTATTGGGCCATTGTCATGGAAGGTGTAGAGGTCCATGTGAGGGCCACCTACTCAGCATCATCTAAACCCTAAAACACTTTCCAAAGCAAGCTGCTGGTGTCCTTGCCTTGCGCTCCATACACAGTGCACCACACTAGCCACATGTTTCTGACTTTTAGTAGTTTCTAAGTAGTGCTGGCTACGAGTCCAGAGTGTTGCACCACGCCACGGCCAGATGCTTCATTACTGCCCACTCTGTCAGTTATGGAAAGTACTTACAAATAAGGCCGTCATTATGTTATGAAAGGCCATTCACCACTATCTCACTTTATGAACTACTAGTAGAAATGACGCTTAAGTAGATTCTGGTCAGCTAAATTTAACGTGCTTGATGGGGCATGCATGGCCATATGGGCACCACTCAATCCAATGCAGCGCAGGCTGTGCACATAGGTGTTGTAGCATCGCTGCAGTGGTACGTGGAATCGTGGGTTTGCGGTAATATTGAAAATTGGTCATTTGTAGTAGACTGACTTTGTCCTCACATCTTTTAAAGATGAGATAACGATATGCGTGAAAATAAGGATGTCCTTTTGGGTTTATTTTCACGACCCGTCTCCATGCGTCAAATTTCGCTTTTAAGTTTGGCCGTACATGGAGTCATGTGGTCTCATGACTGCTGCAACCGAACGTTTAATAATAATCTGTTTCATATCTGGATGCCGTGGGAGAGATGGCAATGTGGACATGACATGCAGATGTAGACATCGTACAAGACAAAAAACTGCATGCTACATTTTGCACCTTTGTTTTGGTCATCAGTCTGCATTTATGTTATCCTGAGTTGGGTTTTGTCAACTTTATTCCAGCTATGCCCTTGTTCAGTCACTCGTATTCATACTATTAAAAATGTTTTAAAGTTGATATGAATTGAATTATTCGAAAAATCTGCAACAAGGTTCATGCACGTCAAATTTAAAGCCCAACGTCAAAGATTGAAAACTAAGGCTTAAGTACAATACTTGGAGGCCAAACACTCTCCTATTCAACGGCTCGCAGTTGCAGGTCACCAAGATAACAAGAAAGTCAACGCATCAAAACACGATGATATCCTACGTCCCTACGAAAATATAAATATCCTTCTTTAAACCATTTCGCGCAAAAGCATTGTCCTAGTAAAACTCTCAGTTTGAAGTTAAAAGGCATCACATTGGAGCTAACGGAAGCCAACTTAACATATGCATCAGATGGTACTTCAACTTGGCCTCAATAGTCTGATACAAACAATGCTGGCCCTTGGCTGCCTACTGCTATGTTTCTGGATCAACATCAAGATGATTAAGACCAACCATCTAAATTAGGATTCTTTTTGGACAAAAATAGTCTCATTCCTAAATAAGAAAGCAAGAAACATCTTTCACCAACTTCACTTCTCAGAAAGAAACAAGGAAAATGTAATGTTTTCTTACAGGATTTGTTCTTCTCATTCCCATCAAACTGCACTGAAATGGTGTGACCTATCTATCACTCACTCTTAACCTCAAACAAATGAGTCACCTTCTTTCTCTTAAATAACAAATGAATGATCGGCTACGCGTTCCTTGCCGAATGTTTCACTTATTTCCTGCAACAGGTGTCACCACAGAGGTTTGCTCCATTCTTCTTCTAGTTCTCGGCCTAGCCATGGTCGTAGATTTTGCACTAGGGATGCCGGATGAAATGCTAGAGGAAGAACCAGACAGCTCGAGAGGTAATCACTAGCTCACCTTCTGCGAAACATAATTGCATAGTTACATTTTGTAGCACCATTAAGAATCCGATCTCTGACTGCAAACAGAACGTGTCTTTGTGACAAGAAGAGGCACATCGAGAAACAAAACATTTTGCAGAATCGCCATCAGGATAATTGTGATGGCTGCAACACTTCCAATACTAGTATGGACTGTTTACATGGGGTATAGGCTTGTCAGCAGACCAAGACAAAGCAAAGATGAAAACATTGCTTTAGTGGCTGGAGTCATTACTATGGCTTTTGGAATCTCTTTGCTCCTCAATGGGATTTCCATAGCCAAGGAATTGTCACAAGAGCTATCAACTCTGATGCAGTTTTCAGAGTTTGGAGCTGAAACACATAATAAGCGGGAGTTAGCATGCTTGAAAGCTTAGATCTTCATGAATAGCAATTTTCACGCAACCACGGTCTTACCTGAAGTTTCATTGGCTCGAAATTAAAAATCAATCCTACATTGTCTAGGAAAAGATGGACTCATTACTTCACTGGAACAAAATTGTCATCTGAAAAAGGATAAGGATTGCATAATATTAAACTAACTATGCTGCTTTCATAGAAGTGAGAGTACTAGTGTTTCCCAACATCTGCCAATGCTGCTTTGCCTGTGGTAACCCAGCCATCACTGATGCTATCTAAGTCACCAAAGATTCCATCATCCAAAAAATCGCCAACTCTTTTGATTTTATTGGTTTCATCAACTGGCTCAATAGTGTAATTCCCAGAGAAGCAAGCATAACAGAAGTTCGGAGCATCTTTACCCAACAGCTTGTGCAGACTTTCTAGAAGCAGGAAAGCAAGCGAGTCTGCACCTATATACTCGCAAACTTCTTCCAGTTGCTTACTTGAAGATATCAACTCATTTTATTAGGAGTGTCCACACCATAGTAGCATGATCCAATGATTGGAGGACTAGCTATTCTCATGTGTACTTCCTTAGCTCCACCCTCCCTCAAAAGCCTAACTATCTTTGTGGATGTAGTTCCTCTCACAATCGAATCGTCTACGACCACAACTCTCTTTCCTTCCAAAACAGCCTTTACAGGAGCAAGCTTCAGCTTCACACCAAAATTTCTAATTTTTTGTGCTGGCTCGATAAAAGTCCTCCCGACATAATGAGACCTAATCAACCCTTGTTGGAATGGGGCACCAGCTTTCGCAGCATACCCAATTGCAGCCAGAACACCGGACTACCGGAGCCCGGCACAGCTATCACCACATCACATTCCACCGGGGCCTCAGTAGCCAAAATCTCCCCAATTGCTCTCCTCGACTCATAAACAGACCTCCCAAACACCGCCGAACTAGGCAACGGAAAATAAATATGCTCAAAGATGCAAGACTTTGGTTGCGGATGATGCTCCATCAAGCAAAATGATTGAACCCCTTCACCATCTACAACTAACAGCTCACCCAGCTCCACCTCCCTCTCATACTTCGCCTCAATCAAATCAAGAGCACAAGTCTCCAAAGCAAACACCACAGCCCCATTTGCCTTCCTCCCCATCATCAATGGCCTAAATCCATGTGGATCCCTAACCGCTACTAACTTATCCTCCGTCACAAACACCATCGAATAAGCACCCTCAATTCAAAAACAACTGCCTCTGTTTCGATATCGCCATCAATGCAAAACAACCTCCGTATCCATAGTATTAAATATCAAACCACTCCCTTCCAACTCATTTCTAAATGCTTTATAATTCACTAAATTCCCATTACGCGCTAGTCCTACTGATCCAAACTTATTCCCCACAACAAAAGGTTGAACATTTTTCAACATAGATGAACCAGCAGTTGAATACCTCACATGCCCAATTGCAATGCTTCCTGGAAGCTGCTTCAGCTTCATTTCATCAAACACTTCAGACACCAATCCCATCCCTGTAACAGATTTCAACACACGATTCTCAACTGATACGATTCCAGCTCCTTCCTGGCCTCGATGCTGCAGAGCATGGAGTGCTAGATAACATAAACGAGATGCTTCCGTATCTCCGTAAATTCCGACAACGCCGCACTCTTCCCGAGGCTTGTCTTCATCATCAAAGTGCGAAATACTGGACAAATCTCGATCTGGGTGTCATCGAATCAGGTCGGAAATGGGGTTTTTGGAGTGGGGTTTGTAGATGTGGGAGATTGACCAGAATTGACCGATTGAGGGTTTTGAAAGGGTTTTAGGGTTTAAATAAATTAGGGATTGCGATGCGGGTGTGCAGCGGGCCAAAGCTTGGGCCGGAACTTGGACTTGACGGAGCGCAGCGGGTCCAAGGCGGAGCTGAGCTGGAGTGAAGCGTATAAATAGGACTTTGGAATTGTAATTGAGCAGACTTGTAATCAGACTTTGTAATTCCCTTTCGTAATCAATAAACAAACCTTGAGCTCGTCCGGATTCGTCCCTGCGACTCTCCCGCAACCAATCTCCGCCGCATACGGCCTGGGTTCGTTGCAGGGTGATGAAGAAAGGAACGATTTTTCCGTAATGGAAGGGACTGAGGGAAGGCGTGTGGCCTCCATTGAACGATCGGAGCTGCTCCGGAGAAGATATGGGGGACGATGGAGAGATGGTGGCGCTGGAAAAGAGACATCCGACTATTCAAAACTAGGTTTTCGTTAAAGACTGTGAGATAGCATCACGGGCTGTGAGAAAACAATTTCACAGCTCCCTCAATTGTTGCCACGTGTCTTTACTGGCGATTTATAATAATCCAACGGTGGCTGATAACCGTCGATTTCTAACTTTTTTTTTACAAATTCAACTACCAAACTAATTAAAAGTCAATTTTAATCTCAACAATTAATAATTTAAATTAAATTTAAAATTAAGTCCTTTTTCTTACAAAAAAATACATGTCTCGTTCGAATCTACTCCCTCCATCCCATTTTTGAGTGTCCCAAAATTATCTTCTCATTTCTAAATCTTACTCATCTTAAATGGACATATCTTTTTTTAGTTTTCCACCACATATTTCTCTTCTCTTTCTTTTTCACCACTTATTATTTATCAAATCACTTTTTTTCTTTCATCACCACACAACTATTTATTTTACTTATTTTTTCTTTCATTCCTTAAAAACCGTTCAAAAAACCAAATGGGACATAAACTATGGGACGGAAGGAGTAATATTTAACTATTTATAAAGAAATTAAATAGCAACTTTTTTTATCAAATTGATTTGATCTATTTGAAAATGGGAGTTAAATAACTGACAAAGCCCGTGCAAAGATGCTTTGAATGCAGAGAACAGAACTGGCTTCATTAGAGATGGTTTCATCACATAGGATTCACTAAAATACATTATACTACAAGACACTGTCAGGGAGAATCAAATCTTCTGCAAATCTTTACACAGATCTAAAAATCATGCACATGCATTCACCATCTGCATCTCATTTATCATCTAGTGTTCCATGCCAACAATCCAGTCTTGGGTCGACCATTCGATCAAGACCTCAAAAACCATCCTCCCCATTCAAATAACCATTTCAGAGATGGTTGATCAAGCGAACTATGGATGCGAAAAGATGCCAAAAAAACAAGTGGAGCAGGATGACCAGCTCCATCTTATGTACACATCTTCTCCGAAAAAGATAATAAAATACTTTAGAAGAAAAAAAGGCAGAGGTTATTCTGGCAGCTTAGAACAACTCCGCCATTGAGTGTGAGATATAGTCACTCAACATCTCAGCATTATGGATGAGGTCATGGAAAGAAAAACCTTCTCATTGCAGGGGATAGTGAGACCCATGTCGTGATCAAACCCAAACTCCTCCTCAGCTTGCCTGAGCAAGCACTGGAACTCGTTATGACTTAGGAAGGAAATCGGGACTATGTATCTTGATCTCTTTTTGCCAACATAAACTACAAAGTGACCCTTTGGGACATCTAGAGGGAACCCATTTTCATCATTGTAATTACTTTTCTTCCCAAGGCTGGAACATCTTTTGAGTATTTGTTTGATTACCGCAGATTGGGAGAGCCTGCTGGATCTATTCTGAGCCATTTTATTTTTCAGGTAGGGGAAAAAATTAGGGAGTATGGGGAAGAATGGGAGGAGTGAAGTGAAGATAGTGAGGCTTGGTGAGAATTGGAAGGGTATTTAAGGATGCGGTGGAAGGGTCAGTTTTGAAAAAAAGAAGGGTCAGTTTTGGGACCCTAATGTCAATAAGAGGGCCAGCAAGGTCAGCCCGTGGTGACTTAGATCTCACTTTGTCCTCATTCATATCATATCACTACGCACCACAGGTGGTGTGTCCTTTGTGCTCTAACTCCACATCTATATTTGTACAGGCTTTAATGCATAGTTATGTCATCTTCAAATGCCCTGGAAAAACAAAGATAGTAAACTCAGTAAGCCGTATTGCAAGTACACAGACTACAAAATACTTCGGCAATCCGACAAAAAGTTTGTTACATAGATATTTTACATAAGTACGCTCAAATCACCAGTTAACACGAAAACATTGAAACTAGAGAACTTTAATGTGTAAAATTTATGTATATTAAAAGCTACTCTACCTGTGACCAGAGACCATACCATACCCTCACCCGTGCCAGTATTATATTCACGCATTCTAAGAAACTGCTTGATGTATCTGCATTTGTACATCCTGCCACATGCTAATGCCTGACCATGATCAGTTGGGATAACCTAAACAATACTAACTCGTCTGAATCCTTGGCCCAGGTAATATATATTTTTAAGTACATGTAGAGGTGTTCATGAGGGAGACTGACCTGAAATTCGAGTAGCTGGGATGTATTTGATCAGTGATCAGTACAAAAGGGAGCGCCTAGCCCATGTTCCTGACCCTGTTAGATATTATTACTAAAATCAGCCACCAGACAATTTATAGATGTTAAGTTGTTCTAGATATGGATGTAAACTAACACTGAACTGGGTACATGCTTAGGCAAATAAGGTAGCAAACATATTTGGCAATGCAGATAACAGGGACAAAATCAGTAATATTTTTACTTATTTACTTGCACTGTCATCAGAGTATTTCACCATCAGCTTGAGTAAAAAACCTCCCCATGTTATGTCTCAATGGCCTTTCTTCGTCCTAGTGGTCCTGCAGCTACTCACAACTGAACAAGAGATGAATAACCACCACCACCAACAGATTAGAGAAAACCATGAATGGTTTTTCAGCCACTGAAAACAAATAAAATCAATGTCGATATGACTTTGGTCCATAGCAACGAGTTATTATTCCTTCATGGTCCAGTCCTGAAAAGATTCGACGGGAAAAAAGCTGAGCAAGGCTTAAAATGCACAGATACGGATACAAGCTTCACTCATGTACTAGTACTATCAACGACTTAAGCCTCTAGATACTTTTGATCAGAGGTATCTGTTATGCCAACTAGTAAGGGTTAATTATATCCGCATATCAAATGCTCGCAACTAAATCTCATAAATTTTGGTAGTCTCATTAATGTAACGCGCAATGACTAAGAGGGGATGATAAATTGCTCAAGTTTCTTATAAGAATGAAATAAATCTAACAGCTTGAACTGAAAAGAACAAGACAGTGAAGGCCTGCAGGTCTTTGTCTCTGGTAAGAACAGATGCATGTTCTGTGAATGAGAATGGTTGAGTGAAAAGCAAGAGAGAGGGAGAGAGGTTACAATCCACTGATGACTCGCATAAAAGACATTTGCATGGAATTATAATTTTTTTTCTTTTAAGATGTGATGCATAGCATACCTTGATTTGGCACATGCATATCATGATACTTTTGGCTGTGTTGAAAACCTAGAGAAGATAATACCCAGAGAGGATCCTTCAGCGAAACTTCCAGAGTTTGTTTTAACTGTAACTTGTATTGCCCATCCTTGCGTCCTGTAGCTGGAATGAATATACTTGAGATAAGACTTTGATAAGCAAGAATGATGGCTTGCCACCACAGAATTGAAGTCCATTTAGACATGTATCAAATCACTGATCTTATATGCGAGAAAGTAGACGTACCGGTACATTCAACGAGTTAGCACACGCCATTCTTGTTAAAACATTCAGGGATGCATGTCTTTCCAGCAACTGCCAAGCCCAAATAAGGGAACAAATGAAAAAACATGAGAGGTTTAAGCTGGTGCGGTCTACAGTTACTGTCTTTACCACCAATAGGCATCTCGGACACCAGCTTCCGTGCCTAGTCCAGCTTGTCAGCACTGCATAGCAAGTCAACAAAACAACTATTGTGCTCCGGTTAAGTCTGCAGTCCTAATTCGGTTGACATGTAGTTAAAATGTTGCACCCCTTTTTCCAAGTGGCATGTGTCCACAAGATGAGATTGCTGTATACATTTTCATCCTTTTTAGCATCCTGTTAAACAAATCACTTCGTCATGGAAACCCTTTCTCCGTATACTATAAGCATCGATGCCCAAGATCTTTCAGTTGTTTTTTAGCACATTCAATACTGGCGAGATTAAAGATGTGAAGCACTGATTGCACTAAGCCCCAGTTTGCATAAATTTCTATCAGGGAGCTCCTTTAAAACACAATAGTGTCCCTCTGACAAGAACTGCCTAGTGTAAAGCCATGGACTTGTTTACCTGAACTAAGCCCGTAAACTGGCAGGAAATGTAAAGTTGACACAAACTAAATCCATAATCTTAAAATCTTTCAACAGTTCAAGTGCTTCAACCCACAACTTATCCTGCCATACGCAGCTAAAAGAGCATTCACACACACGATACTCTTCACAGGAATTTCATCAAACACCTTCTCTGCATCAAGCAAACTAATCCAGTCACAAACACTAGACACCGAACCCAACTTCCAAAAGAAAACAATGCAGCTGCTCCCAATTACCTTCCACTCCATAACTCCAAATCTTTCACCGCACTACACAACACATAACTGTTGAACAGAACCTCATTTCCACATGAAACAAATCGTCTTTATCCCAAACAATTCCATCCCTTTTCGACAAAACTCTTATACAATCTCATTGAACGGAACTGAGTTGGTCGGATTCATGAATTTCAACAAACGCGACACTACCTCGAACCCATTTTGGCCGATACTGGTAGCGTAGATTGAGCACGCCTTGCCATAATATTTTGACAAAATAACAGCCGCTGTGGATGTTCTTAATGTGTTTGCCATCTTCCGATTGACAACAATTGTTCACGAATTTGATCGCTGAGTCTGAATTCAGGGCTCCAAAGAAATTGGAATTTTTGAACACTGAGACTGAGTTAACAGTAATTTCACCTTTCTTCAGTTTTCACTACAAATTACATGTTTAGTTGAGTTGGCAAATGGCAACACAACTCGCCAAGCATGATGCAAAATGATGTTATAGTAGAAATACATGCATCATTCCGGCTCCACCACCCTTTACATCCAATCTATGAGATCCGAGAAAATGTAAAGAGAAAAACAGATTACGGACATCATAAGGCAGGCAGGGAAGGCATTGTAGACCCAGCTGAGAAATGTTCAGTGTCCGACAGAGGCGGTATTACCTTTAGGCGCAGTCCTCCAAAGCTTACACCACCCCGGAGGGAAAGTCGCAACACAAGTTGTCCTCCAAACACACTGCGAGATTGACTATCACAAAGAGTACAGGCGCAAATGGAAAATATGAGTTGTGGAATAGATAACCAACCTTTTGACATAATAGTAACAGAAGTCGGCCAAGATGAAAGTCTGAATGATTTCAGAGATCAGAACCATTGAGGGCCACAATCCATAGCCAAGAGCTACCAGCAACTGTCCCCTGGTGTCCAATACCTATGGCAAAACAATGGCAAAAAATCAACACATTAAACAATTTTTTGAGCGTGAAACCATACAATACCAAATCCGGATTATGTGCAATGAGTGGGAATAATACCTGAAGTACCCAATGAGCACAGCTCAAGAACCTAGCAACTCCCAGAGCAAAGACGTAATGGGCCGTAAACGGCTCAACAATCTGTATATATAAAAATTAGCAGATGCTAGCAGTGGCATATAATGTTTCATTTTCAATGGAGCAACCTTTGTATTCTGCATGAGCCGCAACTGAGGCAACACTGATACAGCTTCCAGATAAACACAGAACGCCCAAAATATTCTGTTCACAGTGTGATGTGAGGTTGATGGATGAATCAACAAAGCCAAACCTAAGCAAGGTCCCAACTACAAGAAAGTGTATGAATCATAAAGCCTCATCATCAAGATATCAGCGTCCAGTAACAGTACATCAACGCAAGAATCCAAGGGGTACTACAAGTGAATCATTTGTCATTTCTAAAGCATTATGGGAAGGTTTTTTAAAACAAAAGTTTACAATAGATCATTATATCAGCACCTCATCTTTTGTTTCTTAATCTCTCTAATAAGGGAAACAAGCAGCGGAAGACAAGCCTGGATCTCGAAGAGTGAAGACAATATATTATGCTCAAATAACAAAAATACTGAGTACGAACAGTCACATAAACAAAATAGATAAGATACAACCTAAAGTATAATAGCTCAACTCCTTGCTTCCCAAGATTGGGTGACAGACACCAGTAACTATGAGCTGACATTGCAGCAACTGAATGAAAAGGAAAAGCAGCAAACATATGTACTTACCTGAAAAATGAGATCTGAACAGCAGAGGAACAACATATATAGTTAACGAATACACAAGTTTCTAACTCCCAAACAAACTTTCAAGGTAAAAAAAAATATAAGCGACACGAAAAAAAATTCAATATAATTAAACTGACCACATGATATATCGCAAAGTTGTCTTTCTCTTCCATGTAACTCGATCTCAAATTAAATCGTATCATATAGATAACCCAAAGTGTTGCAACTAATGTAGCCATGTCAAGTAGTGTGTGTATATCATACTCCATCACAAAGCTGCAATACAGCCTCACTGCTAAAAATATAGCAGTCAATTCTTGTGTCTTCAGCGAAATTCCTGCAAATACCGAAAAACATATCTAAATGCAATTTTCCCAATCCTATTCAAAATCTTAATCCCAACACAGAAACACTAAAAGCTCTTAAACAACAAAAATCCAAAAAATGAGAGCGAAAATACCAGCACAAGTCTTTTCCTTCATCAGCTTATAAATAAGCACAGCAATCCCAATAGAATGAACAGCCTCAGCAGCAACAAACAAGTTGTCATGATCATGAACAACAAAACGCAGTAAAACCAAAGCAGCCATGCCGGACACCACAGCTAAGAAAGCCTTCACTTTTGGTGGCTGTCTTCGCACCCATGTCGTCAGAGTGTGGATCGGTCGCTTTGGCGCTCGCATGATCGCAAATGAAGCCGAATCGAGCTTCGAACCACTTCTAGGGTTTTGAGATCGGAGAATCAGAAGACTAAAACTATCGGGTGCCAATTTCGATGTCGATATTACCTAGGGGACTGAACTGTAGTTTATGAAACTATCAAACAAAGAAGATGAAGACCGTCTGATGTCAGCGTCAACGCAGGGTCAAACTGGACTCCTTCCATTCGGATCCTCCACCACTTACGAGGTATGTTAATTGTTGCATGTTTGAATTCTAGATTCTAGGGTTTGATTTGCAAGTGAATAAGTGATTGTGTATATTGGGTTTGTGTTTTATGCTTATTTAGTTGTTCTTTTTGATTTACTAAATGACCAATCGTTGCCTATTTATTCGTATTTGGGGTATTAATGACGTGACGTCTTTGTCTTTAAGGAGCTGCTTGCCAGATTTGTTGTTTGTTTTCAACAGCTTTTCCATTTTGATGTACATGAGAATGTGAGGACAACGGCGACGCGACGATTCAGCCTATGTTTTTAGAGAACCATTGTTGAGGTTGGGCCATTTGTTTTTCTTAACAGTTTCATGCTGGGAAAGTTGTTGAAAGACACTTCCAGATGGGAGGTATGTCCGCATTTGGCACTTTACTCTGCTAGTCGAGATCACTTTTAACTCACAATTAAACTTGGAAAATCATCCTTGCATTTTTTGCCTCCAATGACTTGCAGATTTACCGACACAACAAGAAAACGGGAGCCTAATACTGTACACGGAGATCGAAATACATCCAAGGCTTGTCATGCTGTTTCATCTTAATCTATTATGCAATATAATCATGATTTGCTGTAAATTCCAACCACAAGCGATGGTTTGCCCGCGTTGCAATTTGTGAATCAAATTTAGAAGACTTCTAACTGCCTTATGTTTTGTGCATTGTTTCAAATTTAGAAGACTTCAGCAAACTGACTGTCTCAGATCAATCTAAACAGGCTTTACCATAAACTTGTAAAATTTTGTGATAAATTATATTAATAAAATTTGAAATTCCAGATCAGGCCCATTTCAGCAAAAGTCCAATTTAATACGTAACACCTTTTACTAATTCCAATTCTGCACAAAGAAAAATAAATTAGCAGTTAATGTGAAAACCTAATTGCGTGAGTTTATATATAAATAATCTTTAAACCTTAATTTTATTCCATAACCCTCCGGCGCCGATGACGATAAGCTTCAGGTTCCTCCTTCTGGCGATCGTCCTTGTCGCCGCTCCGTTCAGCAAAGGTCAGATCGACGAATCTCCGGTTCATTTTCGTAACAGTAGATCGTTGTTATGCGTATGCATGTGCGTGATTAGTTGGTCCGTTTTCCAGCGCATGATTATAGTTGAAATTACGATTCGCCGAAATTCAGGGTTTAGTGTTTACGTATATTTTGAAATTTTGAGTTGTGGAATTGAATTTGTAGATTTAAATTCTTTTTTTGGTATTTTGGTGAACAGTCGGAAAGTGCGAGTCTGACCTGGATGTCTCTGACTCTTTTGATGATGGAGGTGATGTTGGAGTTGTTGGAGAGGATGTGCAGGATTTCGGTGACGATGCCTCTTTTAGTCCGGCTTCTGGCGTCGAAACAACATATGTTTTCCCCAAGAATAGCGAGAGACGTGAGTTCACTGAAGTTTTAAGAAAATATTTCACCTATACTTTTGATTTGATACTGCAATGAACGGGAGTGCATTTGCATATGTTGTGAATTAATTTTGCAGTGGTGACGGCTGGAGAAGCGACGGAACTGTTAGCTGGAATAAAAAATAATGGTTGGTAATTTGTAGTTGTACGTCATTTGGATGCCTGAGCGGTGAATATATTTTGGATTTTAATGAGTTTTAGTGATTCTTATTGTTGATTTTTCACTTCTCAGGAGAGTTGGCATTGAATATTGTTGCTATCAAGTCTAGCATTCATCTTCCGTACGATCATCGCTACCTAGTTCAGAATCTTACGGTGCAGGTAAGCATCAGCCATCATATTGGGTCCACTCTTCAAAATTAGAAATTATCTTTTGAAGATAAAATATATCTTTGGCTGTTTATGTTGTATTGTGCACTATACCATTTAATTGTAATTCGCATCTGGTTTGACACCTTTTATGTAAATTCAGACTTTCAACGATGCAACTGTTCCAGCTTCAGCCACCGCTACTTACCCTTATGTATTTGCTGTCAGCAAGTTCTTGCAGGTAATTGCATTATCGTTTCATTATTTTTTATCTTTTAACACTAGTCTGAGATGGAAGTTTGATTTGGTTATATGACATTACTTTTTTCATCAGCCTGGAACATTTGATCTTGTGGCCACTATTATTTACGAGATCGATCAGACTCCCTATCAAAGTACATTTTACAATGGTACCATCGAGGTAGTTGAAGCTGGCGGTACCCTCACTATTGAGTCCGTCTTACTCGTTACCTTTGGTGTTGCGCTTCTCGCATTTCTTGGGCTTTGGATCCGTGCTCAAGCACAAAATTTTACAAAGGTAGCTTAATGTTCAAAAATTACATGTCACCTGTCTTCGATGTTCATCAGTTTAACTTCTATGCCAATAACTTATTGTTAACTCTTTACACCAACTGACTCCCAGAAATCAAAGAGAACGTCATCTTCAAAGGTGGAAGTCGGAACTGGTACAAGGGATGCCTCGTTGGATGAATGGTTGCAGGTACTTCCAACGTAGCACATCACTTTAGTAAACACAGCATACCCAGGAATGTAGTCTCCTAACACCAACATTTTTCCTTTTGCTCTTTCAGGGAACTGCATATACTCAATCATCGTCAAACAAGTCAAAGAAGAAGAAATAGACTAAGCATGTGGAGGGAACCTCTGGAGCAGAATCTCATGATCATATCATTATTATCATTCTCAATAGATTTGATAGCACCAATACATGAAATTTATTTACCATAGACTCTTACCGGACCAATGTTTACCATGTCTCGAATCAATCCAAATGGCCATTTTGCCTGAAAATATATCTGGCCTCCACATTGCTCATGTTTAATCTGATAAACATTTTCAACTTCGTCATTCTTTCGATGTAATCTTTGTTTTAAAATACGTGCATTGAACGGGTATTTTCTAAGACAAACAGTTTATGTAACACCATAATTTAAATTATTTTTTTTGATAGCGGTTAAAATGGGTACATTTCGTCTAAGATCTCATGCATGAGAATTCTATTCTAATCACTAGTAGCACAGGTCACAACGGACACCTTCACGCAATCATTGACAAGCATGTTTAGCCAATTAAACGCACATGTCTCATGTCTCTCCGCTCTGCTTACACGACCACTTCATGAACACTGACGCGAACAAGCCCCACGTCCAAAGGCAAACAAGGAAGAAAGCCTCCTGCACACACACACAACCTCCTCGCGGAAAGAAGCCCCAGAAAAAATCTGAGAAAAAGTGGTGAGGCCAGGGTTCCCTGGCCCTGAGGTTCCTTTGTCAGGTCCCTCAACCAACAGAGCGCCACTCAGTTGGCACCATAATTTAAATTATGATCGTCCATCTTTTGAAATTAGTCAATTATAAATATTTAAATTTAATACTAATATTTAAAATCCCTGGTGATCGAAATAGCAAAGTTAATTTAATCGAATGTCTTATTCCAAAATAAATGTCTTATCCTCGGTTTAGCGGGAAAGTTGTACAACTAGCGGAGTAGCGGGATATACCCTTTAAAACTCGAACCCGACCCGACGTTGACCATACCAGTCAAACTTATTCTAAACCCTAAAACTCAACTTTTGAAACCCTCTTTCCCTTCTCTCAAATCTTCTTTTTCCGACCGCTAGTCGCGAATTCATCTCTCGCTTTCCGGCCTCGCGCGTTGTCGAGCTTGAAAAACCAGTCTCAATGGCGACGACCGAAGCCACCGCAAGCTCCAAAAGCGTGGATTCTACTCTCTGGTGGGACTCGTTCGCACTCTTACTTTCTGAGCTCGAGAATGTTCCAGTCACGGAAGATCTCCCTCCCAAGCTTGTAATTTACTCTCATTGGTCTTTTTTTATCACCTCGATACGTTCAATTGATGTGTAGGTTGACCAGACGTGATTGAAACTGAACTGTCTTATCTTGTAGTTGGAGAAGGTGAAAACTTGTCATAAATGGTTCCTAGAAACTTTGACATGCTTCAAGCCTCCTAGCCAGAGTTCTAAGGAGGCGCTGAAGGCGCAGAAGGTGAAGATTGGATCACATGAGGTGGAAGTGCGTGGTGAACTTAGAGATCCTGCTTTAAAGATAAGTGAACTTTTGGTGAGTTTGTTTTACTTGCAATGTAGTTTTATCACAGAGACATGTTAGTGCGTAGTAGAAAATTTGACTTATTTTGATGTTTCAGTCTCTTGATGAGATGCAATCTTACATTATTGTTGAAAGATCTGTTGACGAAGGGAATGGGTCAGTTAGTCCTGACTGCGAAGAATTTGTTCACATTGTAAGTGCTCCAGTCCATTCTACTCTTTAAGTGCACCTTTTAGTCGGTGACATCACATACCATCCCCTTTTTGTCAGTAATCTATCAATCATTTCTGTTATGCAAAGATTCTACGCTTTTATTATTTCTTATTTTCACCTAGTTAAGTTCTTGATCGGATAATTTCCCGACTGCATTGATATTGAAATGTTGTTGAAAATTAACAATTGTTAAGAACTATCCGTGTTTTTGTTGTTGCATTAATTACTCTGTTTTTTACTTCTTATTCTTCATTAAAGGTGTTGCTCCAGTATTACAAGGAACGTCAGTGCTTGCTTAAATGTGTTCGACAGATTATCTTTAATTCACGTAAGTTCATCTAGGACTATCTCTTTTTTTTATAACCTTCATGAAATATTTTTTAAACGCTCGCGTAAAAACTTCAAGAGTCAGTAGTTCAACTTATTGCAACCTTCTGTTTGGGGTTTCATTATTTGCAGGACAACTGTTCTAAGGTATTTATGTGTTGGTATCAACCATCGTCAAAAATATCAGACTTATTGTGTGTTGTTTATAACTTACAAAATGGATGAAACACGAAGGATAAAATATTAATCTTATCCTCATGGTGAAACACTATTGAATCTCCAATGTCATCTTATGAGTTACGGAGACTGCTCTTGACTTGCGCTTTCAAAACTTACGCGCCATAGTTTTTATAATTCCAAGATTGACTATTAAAATTTCTCTACTCTCAGTGGCTTTATGTTAATGCAAACTTTCTTTTATTCAACTGCTGGATTTGTACATTTGTCTAGATATACTTTTTAGACAAAATATTAGGGGTTTTCAGTTTTATGTCATGTTTTAGCTACATTCCGGTTGTCTTAGTTTATTTTACCATGTTTCACCGAGCAGGAAGTTGCACTACATGATGTTCATGTTATTGGTAGCTGCTCATAGTTATATAATATCTCTATGCTGCATTCGTTTCTGCAGTTTATTTTGCATTTTCTACATTTAAATTGCATTAATAATGTTTTCAGGCTTTGTTTACTTAAATGCTGATTGTCACCTGCAGTATATGCTGAACTGGACTCAGATAAAGACAGTGGTGCTAAGTTTGAGGTTCAGAGGTTTATATCTGATGGACTGGAGAAAAATTATATGTCCATCCTGCAGCATATTATGTCTTGTAATTATCCTGAGAACTTGGTATGCTTTGGACAGCTCTTATTTTGTCTTTTAGATGCAAATCTACTGTAAACTTCGACAAGTATAGCTTTCTTGCATCATGTCTTGAACTCAATCCACTTTCTAGTCAATAAAAGGTTATAAAATGAAAAAAGAGACAAGAACCTTTCAATGTTTGTAGGTATTTTCAATAACAGGTTCCAGATTATGGACTGATATTTATGTATATTACTCTTCGACACTTCATTTTTAGTGGAGCATGTTTTTTGAAATAGGCCATGCACTTCTGCATCACCCTGTTAATTTTATCCACTACAGTTATGCAAAGAATATTTACTTCAGTTTCACACTGAACTCTGTTGTAGGATGTTGACTTATTCAATTTATGGGCTGAGGAGATGCTGATAGAGGCAACCTTAGTTCTGGATACTCTTTTCTGTGTATATTACGAATCACTTTGTAAAATTACCTGTGAGAAGTGGATAGCTTTTTGCTCCCTTTATAAGGTACGGACCTTGTTTGCAATTAATTTTTTTGCTTTCTTATTCGGGAATTTTCATTGTAGTATTGAATGATATAATGGTAGGGGGTAATATCCGGTTCTTATAATTTGGGGAGGCTGGCAGTATCAGCTGAAGCTGTAGGTTCCGTTGGTTATGCCAAATTCCAGCTTCTTGTGATCCTTACTGAAACATTGAATATGGAAGATCTATTGCAAATGCTTCATGATGAGAAGCTTTTCAGGTTATTTCTTACGCATTTGGTAGATTATTTCAATACTCATTATAACTAACTCATTAGGTGCTATGAAGTTACTATTGATGTTGATGCTGGAGTTATCAGGCTCTGGAAACCTTGATCGTCTCCTTCCCTATATCCTCACACCTTGTTTGAGTTTTACTGGAATTTATTGTTACTTTACCTTTATAATGTCTGTCAGGCAGGACTCCTTTACGTTCTCATTGGCTGATATCCGAGAGATGGATGATTTGATCTCAAGCATTAGTGCTTATGACGTAAAAGAAGCTGGTCCCTTGTATCTTACATGGGCAGTGTTTCTTAGTCTACTTTTGTCCCTCCCAGGGCTAAAAGAAGCTGATCAACTGGTAAGAACAATTTTTTATTATCTATTCCTTCAATTTAAGGTAATAATCTATGTCTACTTACAAATGTAATCCAGGAGATTGACCATGTTGGTTATGTTCGTCAAGCAATTGAAGTTGGCTCACTGGAATACTTTCATGAAACACTTGAAAGTGACATACTAATGAATTCAGATGTAAGCTGGGCTAGCTTTGTATTTCTGAACTCTACGGGCATGTTTTTTACTCTTTGACATATTCTAGTTTTTCGTGAGCATTCAAACTTGATTCAGGGACTTGTTGCTGGGTATCGAAGTGTCTTGAGAACATTAGTTTCAGCCTTTATTGCATGCTATGAGATTAATCTTGAGGTATATTTATTTTTGTTTGCAAAAATCAGAGAAGTTTTCTCTAGCATCAGTTTCACCTTTTTGTCTTTTAATTACAGCTAGAAGACAATACCCTTCAGTTGATACTTAATATTCTCTGCAATATCTACCGAGGGGAGGTGTGTGATCTGAACTTTACATTTATAAATATTACTCCTCACATCATTAAGGTACATCTCACATGTTGCTTTCAGGAGTCTCTTTGTAATCAGTTCTGGGATAAGAATAGTATTGTTGATGGACCAGTAAGGTGTCTCCTGTGCAACCTAGAAGGTGAATTTCCATACCGGATTTTTGAACTTGTTCGATTATTATCATCACTTTCGAAGGTGCCTGGGCTGCAGACTGTGTGTAAGTTAGTCATCTCTCTGATTTTTTTGAACGATCATAATTCCTGGAATACTTTTAGGCTCGCCTCAGTGGTCCCTCCAGACACTGCATAATTCCTGGAGGAATGCTGTTTCCGTATTTATTCTATAACGTCTCGTTTTCATATTATGTGCAGGTATAACTTCCTTGACAAGACTGTGGGTATATCAACATTGTTTGATATAAATGATCACAACTTAGTGGATAGCGTTTCACAGATTGTTGAAACACAAAATCCCTTAGATGTCCCTGGTATTGATGGTCTGTGTATTCCGGGTAATACAAGAGGGCGCATACTAAAAGTATTTGATAGGAATAAGGCTCTTGTTCGTTGGGAGGTATCATAGTTCAAATTCTATTGATCTCACTGATGTTTTGGCTTGTATCAAGTAGATCCAGGATGCTCACGAGTTATGTAGTATAATAGTATGTACCTTTGTGTAATTTCAAAGATTTACAAACAAATTTGAGCTACCCACTCT
>QZGG01002991.1:0-29066 GCA_006409495.1 Sedum album
GATTTCAAGCATAGTCAACGACTAGTTTTCCGGCAAAAAACGCCAGGTCGGCGACGAAGTGTCAAGATTTAACGAATTGGAATTGATGGGTGATTATCTCCAAAAAAAATTGAAGGGGTGTTTCAATAAAATTTAGGTATTGAGAGGGTGATTTTCAACAAAAAACCCTAAAAATTAAGAATTTCTGGGAAAAATGTATCAAAAGTGATTTGTTAGGAAAATAATTGAGTAATTCTATTTTGGTTAACAAAAGATGATTTATTCTTATAACTTAATAGAAATAATTACATATGAAAATATGAGTACAAGATATAAATTCATCAATTAGAAATATATTACTGCACAAGGCGGAAGGAAAGAAATACATCTTCTCACAAATATAAAAAATAGTGTATAGAAAAGACAGGAATAAGAACACTCTTGAACACATTACGGCTAAATCAACTCCTACAGTTGAAATATGCTCCTATCTCTCTCTCTAGCATTTCCTGTCGTCCTCTCTCTCTAGCCTTCCCCGACGCATCCTTCTACCACCGGCCATCTCCGTGTTTCGTCCGGATGTCTACTGGTCTGGTGGCTGGTAAGGTTGCGTTTGTGGGTTGGTGAGGAGCTGCTGATGTTCCGGCAGCGGCTGAGGGTGGAGACTGTCCATGGGCCGTGCGCTTAGGTCGTGAGGTGGTGGCTGGTTCACCGACACCTTTCTTTTACCGCCACCATCTCCCCTTTTGCGCTGTCTTTTCGGCGTGGTGGGGTGTTTTCGGATGCTCTGTCGCGCTGTCTCACCTTTTGTCTATATTTCAGTTTTCTCAGTTTGTTTTTTGTTCATTCACTCAGCCGGTTATCAGCTGGGTAGTGTAATCTTGGCAGCGCGGTTTGGCTGCGACTGTCTACTTCCGTCTGGCCTCGCTTTTGGTGGTTTGCTTGCTCTGCCTTTTGTTCAGCTGCTCTGCTCGCCGTCACCTTTCCTTTTGTTGTTCAGCTGCCTTCCTTTGTACAGTGGTTCCGCCTGTTGTTGGCGGAGGCAGTAGCTCGGTTTTGGACAGTGGTTGGAGCGGTGATGCAGTGGTTTTTTGTGTGGTTTTCTATTTTGATGCAGCTGTTGGCGCTGGGCACTCTGGCTGTGGTCTGCTTTTTTCGCCGGTGTCATGTCGCCGGTGTGGTTTTTCCATCGGGCGGTCGCTGGCTGACCGTTCAGGTGGCTTCCTTCGTGCTGGTGGCAGCTGCTGGTCAGCTGTCTGGCACGTCCTGTTCCCCTTGGCTGCCACGTGGTCGTCTTCTTTTGCGTGGTCCTCTTCGTTACCTGCCACGTGCTGGTTCCGTCTGCTGCGTGGTCCTCATCTTCGCTGCCACGTGCTGGTTCCGAGATTATCATCCGAGATTATCATTGTTAGCTGCCACGTGCTGGTTCTGGGTCTTTTTTTGGTTTGGAATGTTGATCGATTGGTTCATTTACATTGCGCTGGAACCGATCACAAAATAGACTTTGTCTGCTTACCATCCGAGATTATCTTTTTCGAAGTTTAAAGTTGCCATCTGATTATTATCTCTGCCGTCTCGGACGTTAGTTTTCATAGTCGTACTTACTTATTTAGGCCATTTGTTCGCTTATTTTTCAGTACTGAGGCAAAGTACCTCGTCCACTCTACGTTTAGATTATATTTCTTTTGTGTTCGAGGTCTCCATTCGCTGGTCGATTGGACTTAAGTCCTCTTTTATGTACTGTCCGAGTCTTTGTACTCCTCTAATCAAAAAAAAAAAAAAAAAAACTCCTACAGTTGAAATAAGATTTGATGCATATCAGTGACAATAACAATCGATACAAGTAGCAGCAGTCTTGCAGTTAGTCATTTGATCTTTATTCATAAAGGTGATTCAAGTCTTTCTGAATGCATCTCCGCCTTAAATCTGTAATATTTTTTAATAAAAAAATCACAACAATCAATCGGTTACACCCACTTTAAATAATTTCAATAATGAATATTTGCAAAAAATTACCTAATTCTGTTCAGATTGTTCAAACAAAACAGGTTTGTCTAAAAAATAAAATGCAATTAGCAACACGGGATCTCGTTCCGTTTTGGTCCGCTCATCAGTGATTAATAAATCATAATTAGATTATCTCTCGCTTAGTCTGCTTAAGACTAAAACACGAATTAATAAAGAAATAAAAATCTTCATATAAATATGAAGACCCGTTTTTCTCAGGCCATCTTCGCATGCTCTTTTTCTCTCACTGCTTTCGATTCTCATCATCGACGCCACTCCAATCTCTCCGGTACATCCTCCGATCAATCGATCGACTTTCTTCATTTTTTATCTTAATCGGATCTCAATTTTATGTTTCTTATACTGCCGCTACGTTTTGTGCATACAGCTTTGATTTCACCTACCGCTGCTTCTAATTGATGATTTGGATTGGAATTGATTGGAATCGTGTTTGATTGTTTGTGTGCGGTTGATGTTTGGCTGTAGTGTGTTTTGGTGGCTTCAGTGGTGTTGATGTGTTAGAAATGAGGAAATTGGTTTCTGAATTGATTCATTTATTTGGGGCTTTTATGGTTGTTGTGTGTGTTTGGAAGTTTGTGGTGGATTGATGATGGGTTGGAGTGTTGTTGAGTGGTGAATGGTTTTTATGTGGATGTATGTGCTTGTTGTGATTGATTAAATTATTGTTAGCGGATTTGGTTTAGCTGTGGTTTGAGCTGGAATGATTGAGTTATTAGCTGGGTAGGATGGAAATGAGAAAATAAAGGAATTGATAGAGACTAAATTGGAGTTCTTATTCAGCATCTGTAGTGTAACAAATCGGACACAACAGAATGGTGCTTGTTAAAACAGTGAAACAAGTTTTATGAATGTGATTGGCAAATGTAAACAGTCACTGACTCTTTCTACTTGGAGTGCCGCTAGTTTAGAAAGGTCTATTATTGTGCTTCACTGACCGTTTAGTTTTAGTTCTCAACTGATTTTGAGCCTTACGAATGTGTTATGATTGCAACTGTTGAATGATAGCTATCTCTCTCTCTTTCTTTCTTTCTTTCTTTCTGCTACCTAATCTATCTTTATGGCGTGGTGCTGTCTCTGTGTTTGTGAGTTTCATTCTCTCTTCATGCATACATTTAATTCATTATAATAAACGGTTGTGTTTTGTGATTCATTCAGCCTCGAATGGCGCCATTAGCTGCAAAAGAAAGTATCAATCAAGGGCCTTCTCCAGTGTCAGATAAAACAAGTAGAAATAAGAGGAAGTTTAGAGCCGACACACCTACCGATCTAAGCAAGTCATCTTCGTCAGCTCTGGATGACCTGCCTTCTTATGAGTTTTCGGCAGAGAGTTCAGGGGCTATGTATCATGGACAGAATGTTGCTTGTGATATGTGTGGTAGCAGCCAAGACCAGTCTAGTGGGCTCTCTGGCCATTTGTTCGCAGAGTCATCTCATATGTGTCCTGTGAAGGCTACAAAAGATGTTGAACCAGGCGACTACAAGGATGTCGATTGGAGTGAACTTACAGAAGCGCAACTTGAGGAACTTTTATTGAGCAATTTGGGTACCACATTGATAGGCGCAATCAAGAAAATAGTAACATATGGGTACTCCGAAGAAGTTGCTACAAAGTCTATTATGAGGACGGGCATTTCTCATGGATTTAAAGATGCTATGTCAAATATAGTGGAAAATGCTATCAAATCTCTCACAACTTCCCAGCAGACAGATAGTTTAAAAGAAAGCTATTTCGATGATCTACAGCAGTTAGGAAGATATATATTGGCTGAAATGGTGTGTGTCCTTCGAGCTTTAAGGCCTTCCTTCAGCACTGGGGATGCATTGTGGTATTTGCTACTTTGTGACATGAACATTTCACAAGCTTGTACAATGGATGGTGAAGCCCCAACTTCAAATAACACAGGGGACGTCGTGCCCTCAAGTGAGAACTCTTCTATGCCTTCTGATAATCATCTGGATACAACAGAGTTGGAGGTTCCAGAACCATGCAAGTCCAGTGCTCAAACTCCATTACCTTCAGAGGCACTTGATGATGTATCTGGGCCTCCAAAAATTAACCAACCAAAAAAATCATCCATTCTCAATAAGGTTGCTTCTGATAAGAAAAACAACTCAAATTTGAAAGCTGTTGACAATCCGTTAGATATTTCGGAATCATCCCAAATGCTTGCATCGGAAGGAAAGAAAAACACTAATCGGAAGGTTCACCTTTCAACTTCTTCGAAGAGAGAACTTTCACCTGTACAAAAGGCACTTCATTTGGATAAAGGCTCCCGTGCAATTGGATACAAGGGAGTAAAATCAGGGAAAATTGGTAGGTTAGCTGGTGCCAGTTTTGATAGAAAGTTAAAATGCATGACTCAGTCCAGTGTAATGCATCACAGAAATGTTTCAGCAAAGACAAGTAAAGCAGTAGGAATCAAGGTCCCTAAGGAACATGAAAAGTCAAAGGCTGCAACTGATCAACCAAATATTGTAAAAGATACAGGCAAGACTCAGATAATTTGGAGACCCCATTAATATCGTCGAGTATCATATCTCCACCATCGTTACCTACAATTAACAAACCAGCTTCTATTCCTGTTGCTGAAACTGAATTATCTCTTATGCTACCTGGGACAAAGAACTCTCAAGAACAAGTAGGTGGTCACTTTGGTGTTTCCGGAAGCAATACCGATACGTCTCTGCTAAGCAAACCCTTTCAACAGTTTAGTGGATCAGAAGCTAGAGATTCAGTCATCATTAAGCTTGCCCCAAGGGTACATGAGTTGCAGCGTGAGCTTGAAGAGTGGACAGAGTGGGCTAATCAGAAAATCATGCAGGTTGCTCGTCGGTTGGGGAAGGACAAAGCTGAGCTCAAATCTTTGAGGCAAGAGAGAGAAGACTTCGAGAAGCTTAAAAGGGATAAGCAGAAAGTGGAGGAAAACACTATGAAGAAGCTCTCTGAAATGGAAAATGCATTGCGTAAAGCTAGTGGGCAGGTTGAGCGTGCAAACTCTGCTTTCCGGAGATTGGAACTTGAGAATGCTGCTCTTAGGCAACAGATGGAAGCCGCCAGGTTTCAATCAGAAGAGTCTGCTACAAGCTCACAGGAAGCTTCAAGAAGAGAGAAGAAGACATTAATGGAGCTTCAGTCATGGGAGAAACAAAATAAATCGTTTCAAGAGGAGCTTGTAAATGAGAAGCGCAAATCCCTACAGGTCCAGAAAGAACTTGGCCGTGCAAAAGATATCGTGGTTCAGCTTGAGGTATGTTTGTGTATACCCTTTTCTCCTAATGCTTACATATTATTTCCCTGTAGTGGTCACTCTAAAGTTCCACTACGTTAGGAGATATGCTTTTACTTTTGAACCCGTGCTTGCTTAAGCCAATCACTAGGTGCATACAGTTTTGATTTTATCCCGTTCCAATTCGTCTCGACCTCTGACTTTTACTATATTTTTTAGATTAAGATTTGTTTTCTTTGAAACAATTTTGGAATGTGTAGTGTTTTTATATGCACACTGGTGGAGCTTAAGCTGTTTCATTAGTTGGTGGTATGTGTAACTGCTTGTTTTTTATTTTGACTTCTAAATTCTAACCTAGATTTGTGCCTTGACCTTATTTAAAGAGCTTTTTCTACATCGACACTAGTGTGCGGTACTATGTAAATAACACGCTATGATATGTGCTTAAGCTTTGCAATCTGTCGCTGAACAGATAAATGACAAAATGCTGTCAAATGCATAATTTTTTGAAAATAAAAAAGTGGGATTTTACCTTCCATAACACAATTGAAACTTTTGAACCTATTCTTTTCTGAACTTCATTACTTACACATGTAGTAAAATTTGATGGTGCCCCTCATTTATGGTGTTCATGTTTGTAGAAAGTAAGGCTTATACAAATGATTGGAATACATAATTCTCTATGCATCTCAATATGAGCTCGAGTTTTTATCCCTGTTTAGCTGGATTCTTGGTGTTGCATACAAATGTGTCTTTTGACAATATTCCCTTTGTTATAGCCTCAATGGTAAATGATATATTTCAGGCCAAGTTGGATCAAGAAATAAAAATGAAGGAAGATTTAAAAGTGCAGGCCAGTTCGATACGAAACAGATAGAGCAAGCTGAAGCAATGGCAAAATCTAGAGAGGAAATAATTAAGCTGAAGGCAGAAAGCAGTTTGCAAAAGTATAAAGATGAAATTCAGAAGCTTGAAAAAGAAATATCTCAGTTGAGGTTAAACAAGGATTCTTCCAAGATAGCTGCTCTTAGAAGAGGAATTGATGAAGGTTACACAACCAAGCAAACAGACTTGTTAAATGATTTCCCTGCTGACAAGGACCTGCTGGAATCTAAATTGAACTCCAATAGCGTGAAGCGCAATAGGGAGTGTGTAATGTGCCTTTCGGAAGAGATGTCTGTTGTTTTTCTCCCATGTGCCCATCAAGTGGTTTGTTCCAAATGCAATGAGCTACATGAGAAGAAGGGAATGAGGGAGTGCCCTTCCTGCAGAAGCATCATTGAGCAGCGTATTGTTGTGCGGTATGCTGTATCTTAGTGCTCAGTATATCATTAATAAAACTTGAGAGTTTGTCAGGACAATAGATAATATAGACCTGACAGGTGCAGCAAATAATGTCCAACAGGATATGGAATCATTTCCTGGAGACAGTTGATACTATACAACCTTATACAGTTCCAGAGCTCCTTAGTTATTTTACTAATGACTAGTGACTTTAAGATGTGAATAACCTGGCGTCTTATATCTTTCAGACACCTTTAAGATGTATTCTGAAGCTGTTTGAGGCTTCAGGGTGCGTTCTAGGAAGTGTTCATTAGTATCTCTTATAATTTGGAATGCATTAAAACGAAACTATTGGCCTTTGCAGAATAAACAACGAGGTAATCAAATTTGACGCGCACACAGAAACTGCAAAATTTACAGCTTCTCTTCTCTCTTGGGTCAAGGGTTCCATAAATAAATCTAAATCAGAAGTGTAATTTTTTTAGAAATACAGTAAGGTGGAGAACCAACACAGTTTTTTGGGAATAGTCTTTTATTGGATACTAATACTGTTGATAGAAGGACCAAATGAAAAATGTTTAGGTTCAGAAATCACAATTAAGATAGATGGGCAAAATGATACACTCGCAGTTAACATAAACGGGCATAATGCGCAAATGATGAATATTTAGGTTCACATTAAGATAGATGATCAACAAAAAAGTTATTAAATATTAATCCATATGAAGAAAATTAATTTGGGCATAAACAAGCCAAGTTGAAGAGATTATTAAAAAGGGTTAATTACGGGAAAACACCCCTATAATAGGGGTGTTTTCCCAGTAATACCCATATATTTTTTTTCCAACAAAACACCTATCTATTTTCAATTTTTTCAATGTCACACCCATTGTACTATTTCGGTACTATTCCATTAAATATATTAATAAAATAATATATAATAATTATAAAATTCAGAAAAATAAGAAAAATAAGAAAAAAATCTAAAAAATTATTAAAAATATCTAAAAATCAGAATTTTTTAAAAATACATAAAAATAATTTTTTTAAAATCATATAAGTTGAAATTTTATTTTTTAAAATAATTCAGAACATTAATCAAGATTTTGTAAAAACTAAAAAATCAAGATCTTTTATTTAAAAATTTTAAGAAATTTGAAGTTTTGAAAAAGAAAACCATTTAAAAAAATAGTACTTTTCATGAATTAATTGTACATAACGAACTATCAACATGTATATAGGTGAAATAAACTGAATGTGAAGAAATTTTCTGATGAATAAGATTTTAGCATAAGTTTGTTATGTTTTTTTGGGTATTTTTATTTTCTCTTAATTTAGATTTTTTACATTAATAGTTTGTTATGTACACATCGCCAAAAATACGAAAATACGAAATATAATTGTACATTAAAGTTTTCTAATTTTAATATTTTCTATAATATTTTTGATTTTTTATGTTTTTTCTTATTTTTTTGAATTTTATAATTATTATATAATATTTTATTAATATATTTAATGGAATAGTACCGAAATAGTACAATGGGTGTGACATTGAAAAAATTGAAAACAAATGGGTGTTTTGTTGAAAAAAAATATATGGGTGTTACTGGGAAAACACCCCTATTAAAAATATTATCTTTTAGTTAGATTATTTCGATTTTAGCAAGTTTGAGTTTCAAATTTCTGATGGGGGCAGGACAGGGGTTCTGCGGGGTAGGTTAGATGGGAATAATTTAATTGGCTTTGAGAATGTGGGTTGTCCATTCCTTGACCAATTTTTTTTTTAGAAAAAAAGTTTCAAATTTCAAAAATATCATTTTTTAAGATCCCGCTATTTCATTCCGCAAGATCCCTTTAAAAATATCATGTGGCGTTTTCATCCTATATCGCGTCACACGTCTACGTACGATGCATTTTCAATTTAATAGGGATCCCACTATTTAAATCCGCGGGATCATCTTAAAATATGATCACGCTGATTCAAACAACCATAAATACATCATATTAACTCAAAACAACACAATATCAATAAATTAACAACAAACGCGCAATTTCAATAGAATTAACTAATAATAGATGATATTTCGTACCGACGAAGTTGTATGTTAATTGCAGCCATCGCAGAATTGGTAATATAGGAAGTGAGGAGGAAAAAGAGAAAAAGAAGAGGAATCCTAATTCTGCGACATTTGATCTCGCTGTTTGAATCAGCGGGCATCATATTTCAAAATGATCCCATGAAATCAAACAGTGGGATACCTATTAAGTTGAAAACGCGTCGTTTAGACGCAGACATGTCACGTCACATAGGATAAAACGTCATGTAATTTTTTTAAAGTGATCCTGCGAAATGAAACAGCGGGATCTTAAAAAATGTCATATTTGAAATTTGAAACTCAAACCTATCAAAACCGAAATTACCTTAATGTTTTTGATAATTTTCCCTCCGATGTTCAAATTTGGCTTGAATAAAATTATTTGTTTGAACTAAGTATTATTGTGTGCTCGTGGAATGACGAACAAATGATTTTCCATCCAAACTGGGGCTTTTATTAGTATTCTGCCACATAAATTATATTCATAATGAAGAATGGTTTGCACATACTAGATTCTAGAAGCAAATTACTGTCAATAAATTTTCATTTTGCGTACTTTTTTTGGTATGTATCAACAAGTTTGTTCTCTCCTTCTGATTGTTCATACAAAATAAGAGAGTTAAAAATGAGGAATTACTCAATCAGTAGTTACACCAAGGAATTCTGCAAAGCTTCTGTATTTTGGCTCCCATCCTAGTTCTTCTCGTGTTTTGGTATTATTAAGTCGCTTTCCCAGAGGGTCACTATTACCTGCGAACAATAAGAACCATAAATATTCGTCCCAAAGAATTGGATTTTGGCATTACCTCCATCTGTTCAACTGTATATTAAACATGTTAAGTCTGCCCACCTGTAAAACCAACAAACTTTTCCCTGAATTTCCCACTCTTCTTCACCAAATCCATCACTTCTTGCCTGAAAATTGGAGGATATCATTTGGGTAAGTGGGAAGTAAATTCTCTCGTTTAATGATAGACTGTATAAATGTTGGAAGATGAGACCTTGACAGGGGATGATTATCACAGCCCAGAAATATGCGATTGCGTAGGTTTTTCTTCAAGATTGCAACAGACAAGGAAGCTGCATCCTGTGTAAACAAAACTAATGATCAATAGGCAATTCCATCTGACATGCAAAATACACTAGACAGGGGATGAAAGTACACTAACAAAGAGTCATAATAGCACAGAAAAAAAAATTAATGGTCAAAAGGAGCTAGTTTTTTACATATTTGACTATTATCTTATGATATCTTCAACATGAACAATCATTAAAGAAGAGAATTCTGAGCCCGTACTGCATAAGACACACCTCATAATGTATCAGATTGAGGATGTGATCTGGACGAGTTTCAACAGTCCCTTTCTCCAACCAATAAATATGAGCACCCTTGTTTTCGTTGTATGAATAGTGAAGGTTTACTCCCAAATTTAAATGAACAAGAAAAAATCAAATAAAATGAAACAGAGCACTTGAGAAGGATATGTAAAGTCCCGCTAATCTAACTACACAGCCACCAGCCTCCAATGCAACTTGTTCTGCCTTTAGAAGGACATCTGTTCTAGGACTCCTTCCAATTGGTACAACCGGACTATCCTGCAAACGAGAACATGGAGTATTTAGTTAACTCTACATGCTGGTAGCCAGAATGCTCTAGTAATTCATCATGCTTCTCAATGTTTACCTGTTTCTAATGTGCATTAACGTTACACAAGTGAAAGTACAAAGATACATAAGCAGATCAATTCAAGCACGATTAGCTTTTAAAAAACTAATATTCTACAAGTGTTTGAAGAATGAATGTGAAATGCGTTTAATAAAGACCTCATCACATGATCCATTGTCGTTGCAGTCGTAAGGTGCAGAGCTTGAAGTAAACAGAAAACAACCTTCATGGTTCCAATTCAAAACGGCCAATCTGCCCGTAAAGACGCAATATAGTCATCAACACAAATGAACTTACGATATCTCCTCAGCTAACGCAATCACACAGACAATAATGGCAAAAGATTAAGAAGAGATTTTAGTTTCCTTTTGATCTTAAAGATGTTGTACTTGTGCTTTATCTACACCATGTGTTCATAAAACCAGAGATCCAGTGCCATTTCAACTAATTAAAAATATTAGTTTCTTTCTGTGTCATAATTTCATATAGTTGAGAAGTTTACTTTAGTAGAGTAAAAGGATATGATTTTACTCCACAAGTGTGTTTATGAGACAAAAAGGAATATTAAATTCAGTAAAGGTATAGCAAGGTGTACCTCACGTCACCAGGGTAATCTGATGTTTGATAAGGAGGTGCACAAAAAATTACATATGGGAATTTCTGTTCTGGAATCATGCCTTTTAGAGATGGGGTGATACCAATTTGGAGCAGTTCATCATGATGATTTGTCGTCACAGTCTGAGCTAGAATCCGACTATCAGGGTATTCCTGCAGTTCATAGTTTCCGGTATCAAGTATGCACTATTCATATTGTACATGATCCAATGCACGCCAAATCAGAAAACACTGAAACATTAGTACTGAAGTCTGAACAACCAAAAATATATATTCATATTTTTAGTCAGCAACCAAATTATTCAGCTACATCTAAGGTGATAACTATAAATAGTAATAATGTCAAAAATGCCATGTTTCTCTATTGCATTTGCATTATCCAGACATACCTCTCGCCATTTCTGAGCTACTAACCGCCCGAGAACTCCCGGCCCAACAATCAACAGATCATGTTGTCCAACCAAACCCGATGAGGCAGTCTCCAGTGCGTCATTTGTTGTTTCTACCAAAACATAAAAACTAATATCAGTGAATACTGCAATAAAGGAATCAGATGTGCAAAATGGATGTAAACAGCTCTAAAACTAATCCACCTAACACAAAAAGTCAACATCAAAGTCAATTAATCCACTGTAAAATTGATGAACCAATAGACTGCGGATTAAATCACTGCTAATTGAATATCACGAACCGATTGCCGAGGAGGCGGAGACGCGGAGAGGATGATTAGTACGCATAAGCATAATTGAGGATGCGAAGAGCAATTTCAGAGGACGAGTCGACGGAAAATAGGCGAGTCGCGGCGGCGGAGAGCGAGAGAGCGAAGTAGATGATGAAATGTTGTAGATGAAACTCGACGACGACCCGACTATCAACTACACGTTTTTGAATCCTGAGATAAAGCGAAACGAAACGCACCCAATTGGCATGACTCACAACCAATCATATACCGCCACGTGTCATAACAACCCCTTATCTCAAGTAGTTTACTGTAAATAATTTCAAATGCGTTTCGCGTGACCATTCCCGAATCCCGATGCAAAAATGGATAAGAGTCGCTTTCAACTGTGCAACAAACTTTTCGTTTCATTTCACATTTTCACGTACGTAGTGCATTTCCGCAATCATATAAATAACTGCTAGCTGCTTAATGGTATAAGGTCAACGAAAGTCAACGCGAGAATTGATATGAATTCGTATAGAAACTCATTCACTTCGCTATCTGATCTGTCGCAGATGTTCGCTGCAGAAGATCGGAAACCGCCGACGATCAGCAACTTTTTTGATCGTCACGATCCACCAGATCATAATAATCCGGCTGTTAGTGGGACGTCGAACAAGGAGCGTGAAAGGAGAGGCAAGATGGCGAACATGTACTCAACACTCCATTCCTTCCTCCCTAATCTCGCATCCAACAAACAAGCTTCACGTGAGAAGATCGTCACTGAAGCAGTTCAGTTGATCAAGCGTTTGGAGGCTGAAAAGTACAGATTGGAGCAGATGTTGAAGAAGAAGAAGGTTGATGTTGCGAAGGTATCGACGGCATCGACGGGCTCTGTTAGTGTGTCGATGTCAAGCGATGTTGTGGTGGCGTTTGAGATTAAATGGAGGAGTGATTGTCGTAGGAGGATGGAGATGATGACGAAGTTGATTGAGGTTTTTGAGAGGTATGGAGTTGAAATACTCAGTGCTAGCGTAGTTGTTGAGGATGGTGATGGTGATGATAAGGAATCGACGGTTGTTGTGACGGCGGCGATTGTGGATGGAGAGATCAAAAGCGACGTCGTTGCGGAGGGGATTAAGAGAGACTTGCTGCTTTTGCTTTCTCAGGTTTGAATTCTTGATTTGGTTGAATATGATCGGTTTACTAAATAACTCAGGTTTGAATTGTTTGATTTGGTTATGATCGATTCACTAAATAACTCAGGTTTCATTTTGAATCAATTTCAGATTCAATTTGTATTGTCAGTAAACCTTGAAAATATACAACATACTCTCTGCTTACATCTTCGAAAAGTACCGATTAAGTTTTAGCTCACTGCAAATTAGTTATTAATTGGTTTGCGTACTAGCGCAGAATTTTGTTTTGAATATTGCGCGAAAGCCAATCCAACGCGAGCCATCTGACATGAGATCACACCCAAAGTATACATCATTTTAGTCGTGTTAGCATGCGTCAGGCCTCGCCCGCTGCGATCTCAACAGTGTCTCATGACCTTAATACACCCAGAACTTAATAACTACCTCTACTGTAGAAAATCAGGATACAATTGTTGTTTTGAAATTATTTCCAGATATGAGCATGAGCACAGTTTCCATGAATTACTAACTAATTCTGGTAACACCACGCTGCATATGATTTAATGTTCTATTTATGCGTCTTTATCCACTTATCGCGAATAGTATGTATTTGGGCACCTTGCAACTGCAATGCGGATCTTCCCCAAAACACCTCAAGCCTTTTGGAGTAAGTTAAAATAAATCTGTTGAAAAGTCACCTTTCAATAAAATCAGAATTCATAGTTTCACCAAATATTAGCATGCTCTAGAGCAAGGATGAAAGACATAAATCAAAAGAACAAAATTCATAACATGCTTCAAAACAGGGAAAAGTAAGAATCAGATCATCAAATGAGCTAAGCAGTCATCAAACGGGTCAGTTAGGCATATCCGGAAAATTACTATTGTTGTTTCTGATCTTCTCTCCCTCCATCTCCCTATACTTGCACAAATACCTTTTCAAAGGCATTGCATAGTTATCGAATCCCAAAGTACCCAGAGCCCAACATATGTCATCCCCATTGACAGTCCTTCGCCGCTCTTTTTTGCACTTATCCGAGGCTTCTCCAGTGACAAAACTGATAAACTCTGTCACACATTCTTGAACTGTTTGCTTGGCTTCTTTAGAGATTTTAGCATTGGGTGGGAGAATAACCTTCATGATTCGGCCGACATTAGCTATTGGCAATAGTTTTCTTGCTCCCTTACTGCATATTCAACATCTTCCTCTCCTGGGTTCATCTTCCTTGAACTGCCTGCCTCTCCATTGTCAACCATTTCTTGCTAGTTTCTGATCTAAATCCTCCCAAACTGCTTTTATCTTTACCAGACAAGAGAAGCTCGCCTAGCTGGAAATCGATAAATATGAATATATTGCGTACTTTGAGCTATTTTATTAATATACATACAGAAATTCCATTGGTTCCTAAGTTTAAGGAGCATCGTAGTATAGCGAATCTTGTCGCATCTGGATGTTTGTTATATGGAGGTACTTTTGTTCACGTTATTGTGCAGTTAGTTTGAAAATATTAAATATTATGATTAAAAATACATAGGAGTAGTTGTCCATATTGAAGAACAAGAAACCATGAAGGCCAGTCCAGGCACTAAACAATTAATGCAGATGCTCAGCAATTATCAGTATATTACCTTTTCTTGCAACTGTTGAAGATGACAGTGTTTGTTAGTCAACTCATGCATTGTCATTTTGTGTTTCTCAACAGAAAGATTCTGTTTTCGAGTTATTACTAGGAATCTTGCTGAATATCTTACAAGTTTAATTAGTAATTTTCTAGAATGAATAGTTACATAATCGTCCAAGACAGCAGCCGGCCATCTCAGGACTAATTTCTTTCTTTGGTACTGTCCAAACATGAATTATTGTTTGCTTTCAGATCTGTTTTATTTACTGCTGCTTTTGTATTCCATCAACAGGTTAATTCAAAGAGTTTTTTTGCCGAAAAGCACTCTCTCAATAACTCAATTTTAGCAAAACCATCCCTTCAATTTTTTAGATAAACCACCCATCAATTCCTAAATCGTTAAATCTTGACACTTCATCGCTGGTTCCGGCGTCTTTTACTGAAAAACTGGTCCTAAAAACTAATCTAATAGCATCATAACCCAAAAACAAAATCAATTAAAGATTAATATTGAGAAATGTTTTGATTTGTTGAGTTTGTAGTGATAGATTACGGTTCGGGTTATGACTTTTTGGACAATTTAAGAAGAATTGAACAAGAATAAAGTAATATTAAGGTTAACACTACTATTTAATAAGTATATTAATGAAAAATTTCGATTTAAAGCATAGTCAACTTATTAAACGATCAGTTTTCCGGCAAAAGACGCCGAAATCGGTGAAAGGGTGTCACAATTTAATGATAATGGAATTGACGGATTGTTATATCAAAAAACAATTTAAGGAGGTGGTTTCATTAAGCTACTGAGAAGGTGATTTTCGAGAAAAAACCATAATTCAAATACTATTTGATCCCAAAATCAAAGTGACATTTAGAATAAATGTTTGTTAGACGAGTAATTCAAATGTGTTGTAGTCTTGTAGATGCAAGTAAAAAGCTGATGTCCTTCAGTATGATTTATGATATGAAATATGTTGATCTACAAGAACAGGTAGTGACAAAATGAACAGTAAAAAAATTCCCTTGAATTAGATTGGTAAATGAAAATTTTTTACATCTCATATATGCCAAATGCCACACAACTCTCTACACACAAACATACAAAAAGAATCAAGGCATCAGCAGATGATGACCTGTTAAATCACTATTTCAAGTCAAGACCGACTCCAGCCAATCTGATACAACTTCGTAAGCTACAAATGTTACAGCACCAGCTGGTGCGGCTTTTATAGTTGATGGAACTATACCCTTGTAGAGGCCTGCCCAGCCCTCTTTGCGCTTGATTTGGCGCAATGCATCAAGCATATTTTTGTAAGCTTTGTGATCAACTCTAGCACCATATCTTGGATGCCTCTGCAATCCTTCGACCTGCGATTTTTGAGCATGCAGTGATTAGTTGAGATACAAAACTGCAACAACAGCAGATTGATTCTCGGATACTATGTTCTCGACTTCTTCAAATTTCAGCATCAATATCCTATCACAAAGTAATCAGGTACAAACAATCAGGAGGCTTACTTGGAATCTCTTTTGACAACATCAAGCGGATGGCAGACGAGTTTGGCACAAGTGCCAGACGCTAATCCACAGCAAAAAAGCTGGAAGCTTGAAAGGTTATTATTTGTGTTTCCTAGTCTGTGATTCCATGTCTACAATTAAATAAAATAATATTTAAAAGATTGGCAACAACATAAAGAAATTCTTTTATCTTCAACAGGTATATCATTTTAAATGATACAGTAGTAAATCGAAGTCATATCTAGCATCATTTTGTTCCACAGTAATTGAAACAAAACTGATGAAAAGTACTAAGATACTTCTCAACACCTTTGTCAAATAAACAAAACATATCAGTGCCTAAAACAAATAAAAAAGTAGTGTTCGTAGTTTAATTTATAAAATTGGCGGGTTCGCTTAAAATCATACTAATTTCAAAAACTCACCCACAAGTGTATATTACAGCAAATTCCACAAGAGAGTAACTTGATAGAAATGAGAAGTAGAATCTTACCATGGTCCATCGCTTGAATGTATCGTATGTGCCAAATTGCAGTCCAGCATATGGAATAATTTCAACAAGAGTTGGTGACAATCCAGCATACAGTCCACGGAAGCCACGGGTTTGAACAATATCCAGAAATGCTGCTCTCATGTTGGGATATACCTTTTCGTGAGTAAGGGAGATAAAAATTATATTTATAAAATGCTATATTGCACAACAAACCCATGTCATAGAAATGTCAAATCTGCATAGCTTGTATCAAAGAAACATCCTTTTTAATATGTAAAGTGCAAGGTCACAGGATCGTTTGCAAACCTTGGGTTCACCCTGAGATGCTAGGATAGTTCGTAAAAGATCAAATGGGTATGAGCCAACTGTTGCCGCACACCCCGCTAATGCCCCACTGATATAAGACAGATAAGGGCTCAAGCTTATATGGTCCTCTGCATCCAAAGAAAGGGAAACAAAAATGTAATCAACCACACTGAGAAGAACTGAGAAAATGCTTTTGGCTTAAAACATTCCATACAGCAGAAGTAAAATCAGGAAACAAAGGGTTTTCAACAGTATATCTAACACAATAGGAATAACTTTGATTAGATTCTGGTTTCCAGAAGAAGCATGGATTTCAGAAGGGGTCGCATTCACTATGATAGCTTGTCAACTAGTAGCATAAGAATCAAAGACGGGTTCTCAGCTAGTATTCTAAAATAACATTACTGCAATTGAATTCCAGTTTCTGAGAGACAATAATTCGGGACTAGCTACACTGCTACAGTCACATGATGAGATGCGAACTATACCGCCTTGAAATACTATGATATGATAACCATCCCAAAACTGTACATTTGACGACAAATGTTTGAGCACTTGGGCAATGTAGCTCTTACCACACAAAGATGAAAATAAGTTTAATGCACATGAAAAAAGAACATACGAAACAGAAACTGTTGCACGTACCTGCCTTGGAAGAACCTGCAGCAAATGTTTTGAATTTGTGTAACACGGTAAATTGAATTGCTGTGTATGGCATCACCATTAGTAATGCTGGGACATTTCCTCGCCAAAAACCCTTACATATTTGTAAAACAGAAAGCAGGTCAAAATGAAGAAAATAACTACTTCTTGGGTGTTAGTGTTTGGTGTTTCTCATTTTAGGTTGAGGAAATACTGTTGGATTACATAACACTTTTGACATATCAAACTACGCTACAGATAAAATAATACCTGAAAACCCTCCTCTCTAAAGATGTCACGAGTTGCTTGGAGCATCCCGTTATATTTTGAGGGAACATTCATGCCCCTGTGAGCTAGAGCCCAAGAAGTAGTTGGCTCTAATTGAACCTACTGAGATGTAAAACATTTAGAGCTGATGTTGAACATATTTCCTTACTTCCTTATGGAAAGTTACTATAAACCTACTCAAGCACGGCCAAGAACATCCATATTAATTAAGTTTAATTGACCTAAATTATTCCATCGCTCAACACTTATGGTTCCATATAACTTGCATAAAGTTAAATGGGTCTAGTAAGTAATAAATATCATGCGATGAGAGAGCATAGAAAAGAAGCACATAGTCTGTGATACTCTTTATTAGTAAAGGTTTTGGATAATTATGTAGTAGAATTATCAAGTTCAGTATACAGAAAAGAATAAAAGAGTAAGAGGGAACAAAAGGAGGAATGACCTGGAATCTTATCTTAATAACATCAAGCGGCGACGTAAGAGTCCGAGATATACCTCCAGAAATAGCTCCAGCAGTAGCGTCAATCAATGCCCTCTTCATCTGGCCCGGCTCTTCCATGTCCACAGCACACGCACAATTAATCCAACTCCTGAATCAACAACACCTGATAATGAAAACATCATCAATCCTTGCAGAACGAAATGTAACAAATTTTGATGAACGTGCAGACGATTATCATCGTACATACCAGACAGATGTATCTGGATACGCAAAGGCGGCGGCGGCGGCAGAGAGGTGAGAGAAGTGTCGAATTGGAGAGATCGGTGGAATGTTAGGGCACCGATTCACGAAGCAGAGATTCGATTGACAAATTGGCTTTAGCAGTACTTCAAAAGGACATGTGATTAACAAATTGATTAAACGGCAGCTAAAAAGGGCAAAATTGGATAATAAGATGAGAGCACTTGTAATTATATGCTTTTTTATTGAATTTAGCTTGCGGATATTCCATGATAATTAATTTAATTATGACCTTTTTTTCATTGTCGCTGACTCCGGATTGAACGTCTGTTCCTGCCTATGAAAGTCACATTTAGCATAACATTATTTATTTATAAAGTACTTCAAACATATTGTTTTATTTTTTCTACAAATTATAAAAAAACCGTATAATAGAATGTTTTTGCAGATATCATCCGTTTAATAAATTTATTTAAAAACGATCCATATAGATTTTTCCGTTAGTTTCAACCACCCCTCCTAACTTTCGTTCTCTCTATCATTAGAATTATATTATTTTTTATTTTTTTATTTTCTTAAATTTAAATTATAAAATTGAACAAGTTTAGGGTTTAGCCACCGCAACTCTAACTTAGAGTTAACGAAAGTTAAGAGGGATGGTTAAATTACCGGAAAAAATCATTGATGACCCCAATTCTCAAAATAAAATCATTTTTAATAAACGGATGATTCCGCTAATAACACCCTATTATGCGGGTGGAGTAAGGTTTTAGACGGACGGATAAATAAAGGTGAGATAGTGAGACATGATCTCAACCGTGGAATACTAATAATCCAACGGACATATTTGATTCAAAAAATAACCGTCACTCTCAACCGCTAGTATTTTTTGCAAATCCAACCACCCACTATATAAAAAACCAACTTTTACCTCAACCGCATATTAATCTAATTCAATGTTTGATATTAAGTCTTCCTTCTCACCCAAACTCTTTGTTCCTCTTAAACTTTATCCTATGCGGGCGATTTTTATTAAAAACTCAATTATAATTCGATCATTTTTAAGGAATAATCATTGATGACCACAATTCTCAAAATATTCTTTAAGTTTCAATATGTATTGAATGGGTTAAGTTCTAGAAGGACATTAAGTATTTGTGAGACGGAAGGACGAAATCTCCACCGTTAGATTAGATTAATATACGGTTGAGATTAAAGTTGGTCTTTATATAATGGGCGGTTGGATTTGCAAAAAACCCTAGCGGTTGAGAGTGACGGTTACTTTTTTGAATCAAATCTCATCCGTTAGATTATTAGTAATCAACGGTTGAGATCATGTCTCACCGTCTCACATATATTTATCGGTCCTCCTAGAACCTTACTCTGTATTGAATACTCTTAATTTTTAGTTTTATATATCAATAGGGTTTGGTTCCAGCACAAACCTTATTTAAATTAAAATTTAGAACCACTATTACCCACACGATTAAACAATTCAATGGATGTGATTAATGACATTATTAATATGGTAATTACTATCATCAATCAATAAGAGGGCTCACTTGTCAATTCAATTTTTATAATTGTTAATTAATGATTTATTGAAAGTGCATTAATATATTTTTATAAAAAAGTGCATTACAATATTTTGTAAAATTGCATTAAAATATTTTTTTAAGTGCGTTAAAAGTTGTAAAAAAAGTGCATTACAATTTAAAAAATTGCATTACAATATCTACATATTAAAAACTTTATTACAAATTTTTTAAATTTTGATGCATTTTTGAAATTTCTAGTGATACTATAATTTAAAAAAATTGATGCACTCTTAAAGTATTTAGTAATGCACTTTTTATTATAATTTTTAAAAAAATGTTGGTGCACTTTTAATGTATTTAGTGATGCACTTTTTATTATAATTTAAAATAACTGATGTGCTTTTAAAGTATTTAGTGATGTATTTTTATATTCACTAATTTAAAAAAATTAAATTTTTTTTATATAAACTATTTTTTATGCAATTTAAAATAATCCATTTATTACCTATATTGATATGACAAGTGAGCCCTTTTATTACCAAAAATGAATAATATTTAATTAATGAGGTCATTAATCCAAACCATTTAATTCTTAGATCCTAAGGCTCACATTAATTCTAAGTTTTCATTTTAAAATAGATTCTCATTTGAACATTTCCCTATATTAACATTAGTTCTATGATTTTGGTCTGATTTAAGTTTAAAATTATGAGGTTTGATTCGATGGGATTAAAATGACCTGAAGCGGGTTTAAAGTGGATCTTTTCATAGTTCAAGATGTATTAACTAATTATATAGATTTTTCAAATTAATATGCAAACAAGAGAAGAAGAGGTTATTAACTCTAACAGCACTCCCCATCAAGATTTTTTTAATGAAAATGTATCACGAGGGATGTTCAAAATCATCATGCATTCCCACCATGGTTTTTTATATAATTGTTTTATCGCCAATGACTTTTCATGAAAAACACCATTCCATGGTAGATTTTAAGAATCTACTATGAGAATCGGACCATCACATGTATAATGTCAGAACTTTTTACTTTTCATAATTAGATATTATAATGATTATATTTTAGAAATATTGAAATTTTTATTTACAAAAATATCATTAACTTAATTCTTTAAATTCTACAAGTGGACATCCATTTTGATATATTTTGATGTATTTTAGCATAATTTTATTCATTAATTGATGAGTTTGAGGAGAAAATATTGAGTTTTTCTTATGAATCATGCTGGGAATGTCCATGATATTTTGTACGATGAATCATGATTTGATGAGAGATGAAATTTGTGAGATATGATTGATATATATTTTAGTATGGTGAGGAATGGTGAGGGATGCTGAAGACAAATTTTAATCGATGCATACTGAACAATTCCGTCCTAAAATATTCTTTGCTAATAGAACTTGTCATTCCCTAGAATTTTTTTAAAATTTAAAAAAGTATTAAATTGTTGTTGCCCAGTTTTTTATCTCATTGACGTTTGGTACACATTTATTGTCGATGTACCAAACAAATATTTATTTACAAATACCATTTCTCAGAGCATGTATGCCAGTTATAGAATTCAACACGTTATTTGATTTGGTCCGCAGAGGCAGGTATGCATGTGCTACTGGAACATATTTGAAATAGGCGTGTTTAAGGAGGACATGCTTTAGTTGGTTGTGAGACTTTAAAATAATTTGAATATTTTGATTCCAAGGAACCTTATTTGTGTCACGACATCAAAAAAAGGCAATTTTTTTTTATTGGTCAAGGAAATGGACAATCCCCATTCTCAAGCCAATTAAATTATTCTCCTCTAACCTACCCTGCAGAACCCCTGTCCTGCCCCCATCAGGAATCGAACCCGGGTTGGCTCCAGTGGTGGTCATTTTTGACTCCGGCTCTTACCAACTGAGCTAACCCCTGATGGGCTTTAAGGTTTTTATGAGAAAGAAATTCACATGTTTAGTTATTTGATTAAATCTTAAATGTTTTCATTAGTACAAATAGCCCTTAATATGTAAAACGAGTGTACTGAGATTTCTAGCTTATAAAAAAGTCACGAACAGTGCTAGAAAATTACATTATATGTTCCATATTATAATTGTCATTTTTATTATGAGTTTTTTAAAATATATTTCATGTTTACATAAATGAGCATTCTTATTTTTCCAGAAGAATAAGAAATAAATCAATTTTTTACAAGGCATGAAGTTGAGGAACTCTTAAATGTTCTGAGAGCTCAAATTCAGAACAAGGGCTTAACATATTTTTTCGGCATGCTCTTTACAAACAACAGTACCCGTTGTGCAGTTGTTACCTGTTTCTAAATTTAAGGTTCTCAATCAGAATTTGCAGTTACAACATCATCATGCAAAGCTGTAAAATTTGTTCAAAAAAAATGCAAGTTTACATAGCAGATCATATTCGAGTAACGCCAGACATCAAGGGAAGCTCTAAAGTTACATGTAATCTCTCACTGTCCAATCATCCAACTAATCCCCCACCCAAAAAGCTAATGAGTTAAGTTTTTCACAAATGTAAATCATCAAACAATAATGCCAATGTATGATGCCGCCCGTAATCAGCCCGAGCAGGGCATTGTCTACTGCTGCATCAAAACCAGAACCACCAATGCCAATAGTAGCGTATAGATGACAGCCAGACCATTTCTGTGAGTATCGCTAGTTGGTAGGTATGTAGGTAACGAACACTCTTCTCCATTGAAAAATACCTTGGAGGGAAATCCATCACCAGCTGGAACGTTGATTCCAGGAGTTTGCTTCTTTGTGAATGAGAGAACCGATTGTTGCTTACCTGGAACTCTTGGATCCCTTCTTGGGTTAGCACCGTCTGTTTCGGCCACAAGATACTCGAAGTCTTTCAATCCCTGCATAAATATGGTGTTGTTGTGATTGGTCAGAGTGGTTCCATTGAATGAATAGACTTTCTCGAATCCAAGGGCTGCTTTGTTCATTTCTACAGCAGCAAACCAATCAGCGTAACTCTCTTCTTCCCAATTAAAGAGTGTGATCCTTGCACTCCATCCTTTGGTGTAGTCGGATAGTACATGCCAATTGAGAGTGACGCCGCAGTTATCTGCACATGGCATTGGATTTGGCACGGTGCGATGTTTTAGAGCAGCCCAATAAACAGCCTTGGCAGTTCGGTTTTCAAATGGGATGAGAACAGCCTCAGGAGGAAGGAGGAGAGCGGGTGCTGTACTGCTGCAAGTATTAGAAGTTCGGCTTGAGCATCCACACGCACATGTATTACAAGGGATGACTGATTCATTGTAGTACGCAGAAAATGAAACACAGCACTTTGGGCTTGCTGCTTTAGCTTGTGTAATGTTGCATACGACTTGCCAGCTAGCGACTGCAGATGTATCAGCCAGTTGGCCACTCGGATGCGGGAAGAGAGTTGGACTAACTCTGACAGGTGGTCCGCACTTATAGTCAGGGTTCAGTCTTCCCTTGATCCCCCAATTCTGCGGAGGACTGAGTTCAGACCGGTTGATGTCTGGTGGCATTTTATTAACATTAATCAGAAACGCTGAAGAAGACTTGCTCGGGTCCATTTGCGGTGGCAGAATTGTACCATTTCTGCAACAAAACGGAACAAATCCAAGTGCCGTATCATTAGTCTTGTCAAGTGGCAAGTCAACTATAGTCGGCCTCCTCTGACAGTTGAGTGCAGTAGAGAAGTCGAATGCCTTATAGTACTGTCCCTGCTTGCCAAATATACATTCCTTAGTATCAACCAAATCGGATACGCTCCTCTCATAGCAACAATAAACTCGTCTCTCATCCAGTCCCAACTCAACTCCCAGTTATCCAGCCGGCCAAGCAGATTATGGTTGGATATCGTCACCTGTGCCCAGTAGCTTTCATCATATGTTTTTGTCACATCAAACATTATCGTGAGATCACCCGTCTTACGTTGCGTAAATCCGTCCGTCACCGTATCATTCGACTTGAACTTGGGATCTTTCGTGCAACATACATACATATGACTATTTCCTATAAAAAACAAAACGAAAACACGCCTTCAATAATTTGGACTAATTCAATCAATCGAAATAAGCATGCAATATGGACTAATTCATTACTTAATCACGCAAATTGAATTTGAAAATAACCGTACCTTGCATAGTTGGGGCAGGGCAAAGAAAACCATCATTTGCTAAAGAAATATTACTAGGCATGGGAATAGCAGGCTTCTTGACGCCAAACTGCGTTCCGACAAGCTGAACCTCAACCTGCATCTGATTCAAATCTCCAGCAGTTTCAACAGCAGTCTTCAAATCAGCATTAGGAAACCCTGAAAAGCTCGTACCATTCCCAACCTCCGCAGGAAGAGGAGTCCCATCACTCAGCACAGCATTCGAAGCCGACACAAGAAGTTCCCTGTGTCGAAATCCGACAAACACTGACCATGACTTCAAGTCCTCTAACCCGTTGTTCAGGACTTTGAGCGTCGATTCGAATCTGTAAGGCTGGTTGGTCGGATCTGTGAGAGTTAGGTCAGGTGGGATTCGGGTTGTTGAGATGTGCGTGTAGGTTAAAAACACACCGTTGCAGAGATCGGATGCCGGAGGTGGCGGTGGAGATAGGGTTTGGGAATTTGAAAAGACCGAAGCTAAAGATACAACGATCGAAACGCAGATGATTAAAGAGTGAAACGACATGGTGGGGTTGGAATCAGGGGGAGAAGAAATCGGAGGAAGGAATTTGTGAAGTGAGGGATTTGAAAATGGAGGAGAGTGTGGAGAAAAGGGGAAAGGGAAGCGCGTATGGGGACAGCGGAGTTGAAGCTGTCTTTTGATGAAAGCGTGAATGTTTTGTTTAAGAAAAATGAGGAACAAATGTCTGATTTATTCTTACAATTGAAATTAAAAATAATGAATAATTAAGTTGGCAATGTTCTTTCTTTGATGCTTCTTCAAATTTTGAGGTCGGTCAGTTTTTTACAAATTTTAGAATTATTTAATTAAAATATTATTATTATTTAAATATAGGACAATTTGTTCTACTAATTTTGATATTATGGCCCATCTTTAGAAGAAGAAATTATATTAATTTGCCCAGAGTTATGTTTATTGCTGGATCCGCAACTAATTTCAATTGCTTGCCTTCCTCATCTGCTCTGCCCAACTTTGACTAGGCGGCTGATTTTGTATACAAAAACCTGGCAATTTTTGAACTATTTTATTTAGTAGAGAAAGTACTCAGTTTCTACAAGTGTCGTAGATGGTATCACATGTGATGACCACAGATTTTCAGGATATACTCCCTCCGTCCCACAAATAATCAAAAAGATGGACAAACTTTGTAGGACGGAAGAAGTATAATATATAAAGGTTACAGTTATTTAACGAAATGATAAATAGGGGAATATGAGAGGGATAAAGATCTGTCAGCTTAAAAGTGCTGTTATTTAATTTATGTTTTTTAAAATAAAGTAGTGTCTGTGTTGGCAGTGAATTATACTGCACAGGACCGGATGTGATTGCATATGCAAGTGTCCCTTATTTACATGTTAATATAATTTTAAATCAGAGTTTTTGGCTTGGTCTAAGTGTGATCAGTTCACAAAGGTTTAAACAAATTTATACATGCTGTTTGTAAATAACAAAGTCAATATCAAGGATGGGTTGGAACGATATAGATGTCCTGTAGCAAGTTTTTTCTTCTATTTTCAACCTTTTCACTTTAAGGAGGTCAAGATATACGGACACTCCCATATTCGTCCGTTGGAGCACTTCCTCGTTGTAGCTAGCCGTTGGTTTGGGCCCCCCCTCAAGTCATGCTTATCTTTAACTTTTGGATCCTGTTAGGGAGCTCTGGCCTGGACATAGGGAATTGCCCGGTTATATATGGTCCGGCTAACTTGCATAACAAATCTAAATAATATTGTACTGTATCATGTTTACTTTTATTTTAAATAATTAGGGGTAGGATTTCAAATGACGATAAATATTTGTAAGACAGAGAACAATGATTTTAATCATTCATTTGATTAATCTTATGATTAAGATTAAATTTGATTTTAATTAATTAGGAGGTTAGATTTGTTAAAATACGGACGGTTGGGTTTGATGATTAATTTTTGATTACATCTCACTCGTTGAATTATAATAGATCAGACGAAGTGGGGTTGGCCTAGTGGTTAGGCACCCACTACTTGAGCCAACAGGTCTCGGGTTCGAGTCATGGGGTAGGAGTGAATTCCTGTAATCCCTTTTTTTTCTAAAAAAAATAATTATAATAGATCAACGGTTGAGAGTATGTATCACCGTCTTACAAAATATTACACATCCTCTTTGAACTTCTTCTATATAATTTAGCTTATTTCATTTATCGATTCCTGTTAACCTATTAAATTTCTAGAAAAATTTATCTTCAATTTTTACGTATTATTTTGATTTAGCGGTTGCAACATAAGCTGACGAGCCGGTCCTCCTTGATTCATTGCAATTCACTATACCCAAAATCGAGCAACATGTTCACTATACCCAAAATTGAGCAACATGTTAACTATACACAAAATCGAGCAACATGTTCACTATACACAAAATCGAGCAACATGTTAACTATACACAAAATCGAGCAACATGTTCACTATACACAAAATCGAGCAACAGTACACGTTAGACAATCAATCAAAAAACATCTGATGAACTTTCATAACCCTTTGCTTTATATTGGAACACTCTTTGCTCTCTCACGCGGGTCCTGACCAGAAGCTAACTCAACTAGGCTGCAGTCACAAAAGATTTACTTGCCTTAGAAAATGGATGACTTGTGTAAATTTCAGCTTGTGTACATTTCAGTAACTAGCAAAAGGGATGAAGATCAAAAAGTCCATCATGTGTACAGAATATGTACCTGGGTGATCTCAATGCAGGAACTCTGTAATCTACAACCTTAGCTGAAATAATATCAGGTTCTGGCGCAGATGAACCAAGAGACCCATCAAGACTTGGACGCGAACTACTTCTAGTGGAAATGCCTAGAGGAAAAAATTTAGTAAGGGTTAGACAGATGTACAAAATCAGGAAATATTTCAAGTATATCCCTCGCAGGGACACACAAACACTATCTCTAAGTAGTAGCCAGTACTAGATCATAAAAGCATGGCAACTTGTAGGTATACTTATTGTTTAATGATAGCAGTTTCAATGGGAATACAAACAAATGGACTGAATTTGAAGCTATATCATTCTGTGAGACAGCTGATGGGCAGCATTTATGTAGTGATTGAAGACACGAAGAAACCAAATAACCAGCATCAAGAGTCACAATCCACTTAACATGATTGTCAATTTGCAATAAATATGACTATAGAGCATTGCAACAAAAAACATTTGCCAGCAAACAAAACTAAGAGCTCATAAAGGTCTAATTTTTACCTTGAAGAAGAATCAAAAGACAAAATATGACTGTAAAAATCATTGCAAACAAAGTGTTGCTGAAAGAAGACGATGGCTTAGCAGCTTTCATCTTCTTCAACATCTTGACTCGTTCGTTTCTTATCCGCTTCAACATAGCTAATTCTGTAATCTCCTTAATAAGTTTGAGATCAGCAGCATCTAAAGAAGGACCTCTTGGTGGCCTAGGTGGCTTTGAACCCTTTTTATTACTCATTTTCTTCCGATTTTCTTTCACTAATTTCCTCTCAGCTGAGTCAATATCTTGTTCCATCTTCGGCATATCAATTACAAAGCTCTCGACGTCAGATACTCCTACATCTTCCTTATCACTCATACTGTTTTGGATATCAACTGTAACCTCGTCGGTGTTTGTGCTGCTGCGATCCATTGAAGATGTGTTGCAGAAAATTATTGGAAATGGGGATTGGAAAGTGAGGATGAGATGGAGAGAAACCGCGTTTTATAATTCTACGTGTTGCTCGATTTGGAACGTAACTCTGCGAATTTTATTTTTCTTTTTTTCGTAGAAAACGACATTTTATCCGACATATTTAGTTTGACTATAGGAAAATAGAAATCTGAGACAAAAATAATATAGAAAATAAATGGGTGAATAAAGTTGAGTTATTGGCTGGCAGATCATGTAATCCAATAAGTTACAGCTAATGTAATACGATAACATCTGACACGTGCATCTCGAGCTGTCCGGCATATGTAAGGATATTTTAGGTTATTGATTTTTAAATTATCAAAATACCTTAGTAAGTTCCTGTCCTATGCTTATCAAGCTGTCGGACATCGTCATGTTGCGAAAATGAGGCGGATGAATATCACATGTAAGAGACATTTTGAATAGACATGATGAATTTGTGGTTCAGATTTGATGCTGCGGGCAATCAATTGAGGCAGATTGAAACTGTATAATTTTGATTGATATGATTATAAAATTAAATTATTTTACCAAATTCAAATTAAAAATTAATAAATCTACTATTAAACAACATAATTTTACATTTTTTTTGATGATTTCAATACAAGCAATGAAAAAGTTACACCAGACCAGAGAGACAAACGGGTGATGCAGATTTACAATCCCACCACCATTTCTCTACTAAAGCCTTATGAGCCAAAGAATCTGCCGCTTTGTTTGCATCTCTAAACACTAACGAGATTCTCCATTTAGGATGAATTTCTGTCAGAGTAGAACATTTATAATAAAATTCTTGAAGCTCCGGGTATAAGTTGAGACCTCTCTGCAGTACATTAAACACTATATAGGAATCCGTTTCAAAGATGCAACTTTCCCATTGTTCCTCATCTGCCTCAATCATTGCTGAGTAAACAGCCCACATCTCAGCGAAAACACATGAGTCGATCACTAGAGGTATGGCCTTGACAGAAAGGACGTGCCCCTCGGCATCTCTGCAAATCCAAGCATACGCTGCTTCTTCGGCAGATCTCCAAGCGCCATCACAATTAAATTTTACAAAACCTTGCTCAGGTGCTTCCCAAAATAGCTCACTTTCCATGCTAGAGATCACAAACTTATAGCCTGGGTTAGAGAATTGATCTACCAATGACTTGCATAGTATACATGCTGATAAGATTGAGATCTCATTCTTGCCATGAATAATAGAATTCCTATTAAACCAAATACAACTCGCTCCATAAAGAATCAATGCTAGGTTCTTTGGTGAGAACTGATGTGCGCAATACCAAATCCAATCACTCATGGAATGAAAATTTAGATATAAAAAGGAAGTGTCAATCCCCAGCAACTTCCAAAATTCCACTGCCCACCAACACTTGAGAAAGACATGAATTGAGTTTTCTGGACGGGAGCCAC
>QZGG01002992.1:0-29051 GCA_006409495.1 Sedum album
TTTACTATCACCGGAAAAGAGTGGAGAACTGATGGAATTGTTTGTGTTGTAGATGATGATTGAAGGAGAAGAGCTGCTGTATTTATACTGCTGCAGACCAGTCGGGTGGAGATTAATCCGCCCACACAAGTCTCCACCACCCTCAACGTCTCCCAAAAACGTGGGAAGTGGAATGACTGGGTTTGGACTCTTCAACAGTCATAAAGACTGAGTTTGAGTAGTGCAACAGTCACAAGACCAGGTCTGCATGTTTAAATTCGAAATGTATTTTAATATAACCCAAAGTTTCAAATGTTCATAAAAATTATAGAACATTCGCAAAAGGAACCGGTCAACTCGCCCCGAATCGGACTACATTCGACGTGCCCATGATGCGGGCGCACAAGTATGACCAAACCTGACCATCCGGGCTCGAGAATTCCCCCCCCTGGGCGCGCGAGACATTTTCGTGTGGCTTTGTATAATAACTTATACATGGTCATTTGGGATCATATATGAACTTACATTTCTTCCCACCAAATTCCTATGTGGGATAACAACCAAAATGATCTAGGGATCCATTCCTCATGGACTCATTAGACTCATGTTTTGGTCCTTACTTTGTATAACATTATCTCCTTCATTTCGAGTCCGTTTTTAAAGTTCGAATACTCAAACACATACTAGACCTTGCAAGGATTTTTTCTTATGTTTTAAGTTTTTCGATACGAGGCTCGTAGCCCCTTCAAAAACGACTCACAAAATGGGGCGCACCCTCATTTTACTTCATTAAATTCCAACAGTAAGTATCATCATCATCATCGTCATCATCATCATTAATGGCCGATCCCACCACAGTCCTATCTTCCTCCTCCTCCATCATTCGTCCAATATTTCCAGTATCACGACATTCCTGTGCATGGGAACATCCCCTGTTGTAAGGAGCTGATTCTTTTGGTTCACAACTTCCACCACTTCCGCATGATTTCGCGCGGTTTCTCTCCATCGCACCAGCGGTAATATATTCATCTGCTTCCACTCTTGTCATAGCCAATATGCATAATGCAATGCAGTAGATTAGTAAGACTGAACCCCAAAAGTTGGCCATTTTGGTGTATGTATTTTTGAAGTTTCTAGTGAATGTGACTTGGATTTTAAAGAGAATTTTTGAGCTATTTTTGGGACGTTTTTTCAGTTACTGTTGTGTGGATGTTGCTTTTTTTGAACTGGTCTCAGATTGAATGAAGAACAAGTCTATCATTTTTGTCATGAAATAATAATAAAAAAAACAAAATCACATTTGAAGGCTACTGGCAGGTTTTGCAATGTCTGAGTCTAGCCTGATTAAATACCAGAAGGTTTTGGAACAAAAATCCGGTTCTAGAAATTTTCGACTGGAATTAAATGAGCAGAAAAAATAGGTGAGGATATTAACGTGATTAGACATGGTGCATTACCTGTTTTTGCTGACAGAAAATGACTGTTTAAATGCGCAGTAGTCAGACAATGGTACTTTCCAAGGGACCAGTTAATGTGTAACTGCATTATAGTGACCTGATGTGCAGATGTTGTAGGATTTAAAGTTGCAACACAAGCATATTTCAGCATGGGACTACAACTATTGTTGAATATCTGAAGTTAAAATTCGATTCATACTTGAGCTGAAATAAGTTCCTTGTCGAGTTCCATGATCTGTAATGGCCTTATGTACTACATTTTCATCAATGTAAAGGATATGATACCTTTAAGACAGTTGGAAGCCTTAAAATTCTAGTGGGCGCAATGAGATGATGCACATACAGGTATCATTCAAATACAACTCAGTAAGTACAACTGAAGCATAATGCATCATCTATTCGTAAATGGTCCCGGACAAGAGTGTAACTGATGCCGGAAATAGTTGAAGGCTTTTTTTCTAGTTACAGTAGCTCAGAATCCAATATCAGACTATACAATCATCTGTAATTTTCAATGAAAATAATAAACTGAGGAAGTAATGTCAAAGACTCTCATTATCATGCAATTACTCGAACCTCCGAATCAGTTGAAGTAGCTTTGAATGTGTCAACAATGCCATGCTGGGGTTTGGTATCAAATCTCATGTCAACATGTAACTCTACTTTCAATCTTTCTGATCATGCTTTTGTATTAATACTTCAAAGTCCCACTTTGAAAAATTCTGCATTATAATCATTCAACCACCTCCCTGTCCTGCAACCCAAACTATGAAACTAGTATAAATGTGATCTCTGCACTCGAATAACTAACTTCGAAAAGAGAAGAAAAAATGACTTACAGGTACATTCTATGGCTTGTGGTGAGTGTGCTGCTAGTAACTGAGAGTGTAGCTAAAGTGCCAGCAATTATAGTGTTTGGAGACTCAACCATGGATGCTGGTAATAATAACCAGATACCAACTATTGCGAGAAGTGACTTTGAGCCTTACGGACGAGACTTTTCTGATGGAAAGCCAACTGGGAGATTTTCAAATGGGAGGATTCCAAGTGACTTCATCTCTGAAGCATTTGGTCTTAAGCCTGCTGTACCTGCATACTTAGATCCAGCTTACAAGATATCAGACTTTGCTGTTGGTGTCACCTTTGCCTCTGCAGGTTCTGGTTATGATAATGCTACATCTGATGTTCTGGTAACTCCATAACTCAACTAAACCTCAGTATTTATTCACCATGGAAATATTTACTAAGACTTTGTATTTGAATACTATTTGCAGTCTGTCATACCGGTGTGGAGGCAAGTGGAGTACTTCAAGGAGTACAAGACAAAGCTGGCTGCATATTTAGGCCCCCGGAAAGCAAGTGAAACAATTAGTGAAGCTTTGTACTTGACAAGCATGGGGACAAATGATTTCCTAGAAAACTACTACACGATGACACGAAGAAGATCACAGTACACTGTTGAGGAATACCAGAATTTCCTAGTAGGGCTAGCTGAAAATTTGCTCAGGGAAATTTATGGACTTGGAGCTAGGAAAATATCCTTGGGAGGCTTACCTCCAATGGGTTGCCTGCCTTTGGAGCGAGCTACGAACTTCATGGCTGGGAGTTCATGTAATGAGGGATACAACAAGGTGGCTTCTGAATTCAATGCCAAGCTGCAAAACATGGCAGTAAAGCTTAACAGTCAGCTGCCAGGCATCAGAGTGACAAATTCAAATCCTTACAATATCATCATGGAATTTGTGCAAAAACCTGCAACCTATGGTAAGGCAGCTCTAAAACCCACTCCAGCTTTTCCAACAACTTGTGTCACAAATTCATACTGAAACCTTAAAAGATGTTCTGCAAGGTTTAATTATTTACAAAACAGTTATAAACTTAACCAAGCCTCATTAGATAATTTCATGGAACCTCATACGCATGGAATTTGCAGGGTTCCAGGTTGCATCTATGGGATGTTGCGCCACTGGCACATTTGAAATGGGTTACATCTGTGATAGGTTCAACCTGTTCACATGCACTGATGCAAACAAGTATGTGTTTTGGGATGCATTCCATCCAACAGAGAAGGCCAACAAAATTATTGCGGACCGTTTGGTAAAGACTGCTCTAGCTCAGTTCCTCTGATTCAGTAGAAGTCTGCCACTCAATAGTAAATGGAACCAGCAAGATGCAGAAGCATATATAAAATATGGCATTAGCTGTTATATGTTAAACTCAACAATATGTTTTGTAATTTATTAAGGTTGTGTAAGCATTGTGTAATTCTATTAATTGAGCCTGAAGAAGGCCATAAGAGGATTGTACACAATCTGATTAGCATCACACCAAACACAAAGTCAGCATGAGCATAGTCTGCTATAAACTGTACTACAAGCTGATCACTGTTGTGATCTTTTAAGCTGTCCAACAATGTCTGCACGTCGTTTGGGTCTGAAAGCTGGTCTCGTCCTCCGTAGCTTAGGTACAATGGAAAGTCAATAGGTATCCTTGCCATATTGTAGATAGGAGGACTTGGCTGCCCGTACTGCACCATGTTTAGGCCTGGTGTGCCATAGTCAAATTTGGATATTGTTCCTTGTCTTACCACTGAAAAAGGGAAGATATGAGTTGTTTGGATTTTTTGAGTTGATGGATAATGTGAAGTGGGTGTGATGGAACTTACTCTGCGCAAGGTGGATCGCATTCTTTGTGGCAGTTGGCTGGAGCTCATGATCCAAGAAAGGATCAATGATGGATGAGTTCAGGCAGCAATTTGGCCCTGTCATTAAAGTGTTCCTATCAGTATACCTTCAGAAAGGGGATAAAAACAGAACCAGAAACAAAAGACAAATGTAGTTAACATATAATTACTTTTTCAGTCCTAAAATTCTCTCAAGATCAAACCAAATGGAACACAGGCCATCACCTACCTGTGAAAGGGGTCATCAGGTTTGTGCAGTCAAGGCCTAATTTGGTGCAGATGTTCTTCACCATTGCCAAAACCACTGGCCTAAAAGAAATTAATATCAGAAGGTATAAGCACTTCCAATGAATGAAAATTTGAAGAGATGGCAAGCTTAAGGAAATTTTGCTCACGCTTTTGGATCCATTTCTTGGAGTCCTAGCCAGTACATATCCTGAAATGCCATTAAAACGGTACAAGGTTGAGCTTAGAAGGTCTTACATGATCATAGCAAAAGATTTAGCATTGCATTGGTTAGTATGTTACTTCAGCTACAAAGGCGTGGGCAGCGCCTTGGGACAAGGCACTTGGGAGTTGATTCATATACGCTATTGGGCTGAGTAAAGCAGCAGATCGCAGCATTGTGATGAGGTTATTTTGTGAGAAAGCAGCCAAGGCAACCAAAGTTCCCTGCAAGAGAAAAAATAAAATTTAACAGCAAACTTTTAATAATATGCCTAATGTAGGTTTTTAATTTGATGTACCAATGAGTGGCCAACATAGTGCAGCTTCTTGTCTGTCTGACTATAAACATGCTGAACAACAGCAGGTAGATCATATGCTGCTAGTTCATCCCACGACCAGTCCCAGTAAGCCTGTTTAGAGTACTTGAATTCAGTACAAGGTGAACAATCAACAAATGGAACGTGAAAAAGTGTAGAATCACTGACAAGGTCATAAGAGCTTAGCGATGTGTGTCCTCTGCTGTACTTAGTCCCACGAGTGTTTGATAGCCACACATCATATCCATTGTCAGCCAATATAAATGCCAACGACTGATCCGGAGGGTTCAACAGCCATGTAATCGCGTCCTGCAGTGTAATTATGACGAATCAAATGAGAAATCTTCTCTGAGATGGCCTACCGAAATCAAAGCTACATTGCAGCACTTGTACCATAAGCAGGCCATGCTGCAACAGGACTGGTGGCTTGTCCGCTTTTATACCAGCACGGCTGGCTGGAATCCTCTGCATGCTTAGGATATACCCATCATCTGTTGTCACCTGAAAACATGAAATTCAGAATAACTCATCTGCAATGTAGGCATGTAAAAGCGTAAATGTTGATACTCTAGATAGAGTGACAGGACAGAGACACATACCTTGTGCTCCTCGCAGATGTAACCCCACATCTCAATCATTGACGTGCAGATACCATCATCAATGGCTCTAGGATACTGAGCAAACATCATGTGTTTCTGGCCATTTTTCAAGCTAAGGGTTGATCTTGCACCAGTTGCCAATGCAAAGGACAGAAAAGCCAACAACAGTACAATGGTTGTTATGTCAGTCATACTCATTGTCTTCCTTAACATATTCCAAAAACAGACTTAGTCCGACTGCAATTTAAAGAGGATTAGGAGACATATTGTTGCGTTACAGTTAATTCTCCAACTGTTATTTTACTGTGAAATTGCAATCTAAAATGCTTAGAACTTTCTAATGTCAAGCATTTTAGCCTAACTTCGACATTAAAAAACATAGCAGTATTAAATTCACATTCAGGAACATATAACGTGAAAAACACGAAGATAACGGTGAGAACTAGTGTTGATTTAACTCTGGTGCAATGCTGTTGGCCTAGAAGCTTTATATAAAAATAAGATGAATGCAGAAAATTAGTGTTTGGAATAAAACAGGTACATCATAAATAGGGATGAGCTGTTTCGGACGGATGATCAGTTCAGAGCTAAAGGAATTTATGATTACGAGCAGACGTGTTTTGAGGCAGCTGTGACTATGAGTTCATAAAAAATGCCAGAACGGATGAAGGATATGGACAATTTACAGAAATAGTTCAGCAATCTTGAAAACAGCAACCAGAGAAAAATGAGCTCTCAGCGATAATTTACTAAGCTGCTTGTCAGTGAATCTTAAAAAAAGACACGAGAGGTTCGGATTGGGATCCGGTGCTGCGTGCAGCGGATCACTTTTTATCTTATCCTAATCTATAAACTATAAACCTGTTTATAAAAAAATTAAATTTTAAATTTTTTATATCCTAATCTTTAACCAAAATTTACTAACTAAACTCTTTTATAAAGGAATTAAATTGCAAATATATATTATTAAAACGATTTTTTATTTTTATATCATAATCTATAACCATATTTGACTAACTAAACCTGTTTATAAAGGAATGAAAATTAAAAAAAAACTTATCAAAAACTAATTAAAAGATTTAAAAATGAATTTTTATTTAAATAAAATTAATAAATAAATTTTTATTTTACTCGCTGCAAAATGCAGTTCGCTGTATGGGATCCCAATCTGTATGAGCTTATCTTTGATATGCAGTTTGAAATCTTTAATATGCCTTTCACAATTGGAGAAATCTGAAAGCTGCTCAGACACACAAGGAATAGAGATTAGACATTAGAGGGAAGTCTTTAGGGATGCTCTTAATATTGTAAGAGGGAGGAATGGGTTGTCCATAATGAATGTACTCAAACTTGCTTATTTTTCTGCTTCTGTTCACTGTTCAAATATACATCAGCCAACAGATTCAAATAGAATTTCAATTTATTCATGATCAAAATGTGATCAAGGCTTACTTTGTGCCAGATGAACAATGTTCTTCGTTGAGCTGCTTGAGATTCATGGTCTATAAGAATTTCCATGACAGATGTTCATGCAGCATGGAATTGCAAGCAATGTTACAGCCCACCTTGTGAATGCTACAGTCAATTTTGGTTCGTCACATTAGGGTCAGAAGTCACAGCATAATCTCCCTGTTGAAAAAATACACACTGGATCATAAAGAGTAAAATATGAAATGTGAAAACTGAAAAATACTGTGAAATGCAATAACAGTTGACTTACAAATTAGGGTTACATTCCTATATACAAATGCATGCACTGCCAAAGACCCGGAAAGTATTATCAGCAGCATGAAGGATTCCTTCAGAAGGATGATATCAAGTTGCTGATTTCCATTTTGTATACTTCTTCAAATTACTCATGTGGAATTATCTCGTGCTCATCCACATTGTCTGCCAACTGAAAATGTAAGATATGTGAGCTCCAAGGAATCAAACAACAGTATTTTAATCGGAAACTTGTTCGATAGCTGTAAGAAAGTTCATCAAAGAAGTTCAAGATGACTGATAGTGCGATGAAGTATAGTAATCAACATTTTTTCGGTATAGAAACAAAAAAAGGAAATCCATTCAAAAAAGGTTAGATACAAACTTGATGTGCAAAAGTTTGCACCGGAAATTCATCGTTTTCAAGAATAATGGCTAGAATTGGGATTTACGGCAGTAAAAAATGGCAGCTAATGGCTCACCATAAGATGGCTAATTGCTGATAATGCCACTGATTTCGTTTTGCCTTCTGCTGTGAGGCATTCTTTTGAACATTAGCAGGTGTAAAGAATTTTTTACAGTTTCCAAAATCCAACCCCTGGATTTCATTCCTGCTAACAGGAACTTTGAGTTTTGTACCTTTCAAATTTTAACAATTAACAATTGCCAAGCCCTGGATATTATTCCTGCTGAGAGGACTATTGAGTTCTGTCAACAGTTGCCATCATCTTCTTTCTTACAGGCCGGAGTCATGCCTGCGAATTGTTATGATGTATAAAGAATAGGAAAGCAGCTCTTAAACTACAGTTATGAGTTCATCAATATAGGACAAACACAAACATAGAATCTAGAGGTGAAGAATACAAAATTCCACAAAAAAGCTTGAAGGAAAAATAACACTTCAACAAAGAGGAAGTAGATATCAGGAAGGACATGACATGTATACATTCACTTCAACCCTGATACCAAACAATGTGCTATGACATAAATATTTTCTCCCACATCACTCGCCAAAGAAAAACAGGCCACCGCAAAGAATCTCAATTCTACTGATAAAACTAGGCCTTTTGAGTCCCACCATCAAAAAACACCAAAGACAGATCAGTTGAAACTTATAGGAAGAATAACAGTTAAGAAATATATCCTCATTGTAGAGAAAATATTGTAATTTGCACAAGCAAAGGACTTTAAAGCATTCAACAATGCATATAAAATAAACCATCTAATATAATCACACTGCAGTCAATTGCCAAGCTCAGATTGTGGTATAGAGAAACACAAAGCTTGGGTAGTAAAACTGCTCCATCATAACCAGAGACGTAAAGCTGCAAAATCATCCCCTTCTTCCTCAGCAGGCGGCATATTGAGATCAAAAGGCAAGAATACCTTTGAACACGAAGCATCCACATCACCCTCTTCACAGTAATCAATCACAGTAGAAGATGAATCACAATCACTCCCACAGTACAAATTTTCTTCTCTCTGCAGATTCCTCCCCATCAAAGACGAATGATTTAAAGCCCTAGGTCCAACGAACGACTCCACAGTACTGCTCATCCCACTTGTCGTGGCAGCAGAGGAAGGATGGATCGGGAAGTTGGTCTTGGCTCTGATTCCATGAAACGAGACGGCAGCAGCATCGTAGGCTCTGGCGGCTTCGTCCGCCGAGTCGAAGGTTCCGAGCCAAACACGAGCCTTTTTTATCGGATCGCGAATCTCGGCGGAGTAGCGTCCCCAGGGTCGCTTCCTTACGCCTCGGAAACGAGGTTCGGATGCCGGCGAGGGTGCGTCGGCAATCGATTTTCCCTTCGCCATGTCGAATTCGAAATATAGTAAATTCGAGTTATTGCTGTTGTTCTTGAATCTCCATTTGGTCGATCGATTCTGCTTCGTTGATCGTCTCTGTTAACTTCTGTGTAGGGAAAGGTCAAACCCTAGGCTTAAACCCTACTTTTTATACAAGGAAATCACGATGATATCTTCTTGGAAAAAAGACGAAAGTGCCCTTGGGTTCCGTTCAATGCAGGCATTGCCATTAAGCCCAGGGCTGAAAAAAGCCCATGGGCCGGCCCGAAGCCCATCCAAGCCCAGCCCTGTCAAGTCCATCCAAAGTCCGATCGAAGCCCAGCCCTATATCGGATAGGCCGGGCTTGGGCTTCATTCTCGGGCTTTGGGCCCGGCCCACCGGCCCGACCCTATTGGCCCATCTCGCAAAGCCCGACCTTACCGTACTAATATTTCGAACAATAGAATAGTGGAATAAATATAAAAAAGTCATACTATATAATATATTTTACAAACTCTTTAAATTCAACATTTATATGAATTTATTTGTATATTCTTATTTTCTAAATTAATATTTTGTCTATTGAAGTCGTATTATCTCAATATATTTAAAGATATATTCATTTGTTCTCTGAACTTTATATGATTCTGTTATAATAAACCTTAAAAATACAATAAAAATGAGTTAAAAAAAATAATGTGACATAAAAAATATCTTTTTAAAATTGTATTTCAATTATTATGTATTTTTTATTATTTAAAAATTATTTAAAAATTATATTTTAATTAAAATTTGAAATTTGAACGGGCTTGTGGGCTGGGCTCGGGCTTCATTATTTTTACCAAGCCCGGCCCGGCCCGATGAATAGTGATAGGCCGTAAATATTAGGGCCGGGCTTTAAGTTTTGGGCCGAGCCGGGCTGGGCCGAATGGCATTGCCTAGTTCAATGTTCTTTGGCATTGGCTTCAAAAGTGATCGATTTCAAACTTTACAAAGTCCTACGGACAGCATTGGGCTTACTTGCTGGTGATGACAATGCACATATCCAAAGCTGAAAGCAAACTGTTCCTGGTTTTCTTTGGAAGTCGGAGCTGAAATGTTTATTTTCCATCTTTATTGTCTGATAAGTTCTGTTGAAAACATTCATCACACATGAGCATATTAAGTAGATACACGTATGGTAATTTTATAGCTATATTGGTTGTGTCGCAGGGTTCTGGTTTACATAGAGTCAGCTGGTGGATGGCTTCGAGCGAAGTACTTTAGAAAGCTCTTGGATAATTGGCTTCTCTTCAATGTTGCTTTCTTTTTTCAAATTCCATTTCTTGCTATTGTCCCCAGCCTGAATTGCAACAGAATAAGTTATGAGCATGATTACACCAATTATTAGAACAAAATAATTAATGATGTTGTGAAGAGGTTTACCCAGCTTCTAAGAGGTGATAGTTGCTCTCTAATGGAGTCAAACCTTGGTTGGACAATGTCCTTCCCCTTAGTTCGAATGTCATCACTCTGTGCACATCAAAATACAACAAATGAGAGGATACGAACTTGACGTCTTCAAGAGAAATGCTAAACAAAACAATAAATATGTGACATGAGAGGGATCAACTTGTGCAGGCAAATAACCACATACTAAAACCCTGGCAAATAAGTCAAAAAGATGGTCCAACAGAAATATTATCAAGTTATATTGCAGTTAGAGGTTTAGCGCACAGTATTGAAAGTTGAAACAGCGTTGGCAATGTTGTAAGCTTAATAATCTTTCTTTGTCATTTAAGCTTCATTGATGTTTACAATTTGCTGATAAACATCTTCTCTTACTATAATAAAATTATGTGACTTTATGCATTGTAATTTAAATACGTAAGTGCTCACCGATCGAATCTCAAACTTAGCAACTGCCCATCCAATTGATAATGCAGCACCACCAAACACTATTGCAGTGGCAACAGCGAAAGCCTTCCCAACTGGAGAAATTGAGAACGCATCAGAATTCAGTATGCAACATATTCACAGGACACAAAATCCATTTCAGCCACAAGGAAATACTTAAGAAGAACCCATCAGCTACTGCCTTCAGTTTGTCAGGATTTTGCATCATATCTTTATCACGTCGCAACTCATTAGCTGTTGACCGACTTGCAGAGTTCCCTGCATTAGGCAACTCCCATCTACAGAAGAAAAATACACAATAGCCACCTAACTTGATCAGCTGCTCAACATAAAATACAGAAATAAATTACATCACTGATCACTCAAAAATATAAAAATGTTTTCACTGCAACTCCCACGCACTCGAACTCCTGTTTAGTTAGCCTTTCTCACTAGATTAGAGGCAGCCTATAACAAGCTCATACAAAATTCACCACAAAATCAAAAGTTTAGAAAAATCAGTATTTTCAATTTAATCTACCAACATCCAAATGCAGATAATACACTTGAAACCCTAAAAGTAATTCCGGAACAAATTGTTTCTAACCCTAACTGATTCCAAAATTGAGAAAAAAGAAGTAATACCTTTTAGGACCAAAAGTGACTTGCGGCAAGGACACATAAGCCGAGATCGGATTCAGCGTATGACGCGAAACAGACAATACGCCGCCATCATCAACATCACCGACCCTCGGAACGTTCCATTTCGATCCTCCTCTATAATTATACAAAGTCGAATCTGCCGGCTGCTGTTGATAAATCTTAATCGGCAAAGAATGTCTCAAAACCTCCGGAAGAACATCAGCCTGCGCCTCCTCTCCAATTACCGAAGTTGGCGATGATGAAGATAAAGTCGGAATCTTTCCCGTAGCCGCCTTCTTCTCGACCAATCGCGCCACCGCCTGCTTCGATTCCTTGTAAAAGTAAGCCCCTTTTCCGGCTAATCTTCCGGCGAGAAAACTCATCTTCGCCTCTTTATTCGCCCCGGCGTCTTCTTGCGGGAAATTCTTGTCAAGCTGCAGAGTATTTAAGGAGTCGTTTGGTTACGGATTTGTGGCTGTTTGTGGATAAATATATCCGCGTTTTATTCTGTACTGCGTTGTCGTTTGAACCGGAATTAACCGGCTTGTTTTTACGAAACGGTGAACCGTTTAAATGCTGCTTGTCGACCAAACTAATCATTTGAAAGTCGCAGTCAACGGTCAAACTAATACAAACAATCTCCACTTTGGACTTTTAGTCTTGGTCCATCCACCTCAACGATCCGATTAGGTTTAGGTCAGGTATACACTTCAATTCATTGCTTCTTTCGATTCCAGCAGCTTGTATTTAGGGTTTGTGTTTATGGGTGTTGGTCAAAATCAGTCCTTGATCCGATTTCTGATTGTTGTTTGGAACTAGAGAATAAGGGTTTCTTTTTCTCAGAGTCATTTGTTTCATTTTGTGGTGGCTATGGGGATTAAATTAGGGTTAGGGTTGTTGATGTTGCTTTCTGCTTGCTGCTTAGTCAGCTCAAAGTGCAGCAGAACTTGTGATGCTTTGGCTTCTTATTACGTATGGTCCGGAACCACTCTCACTAATATCTCTCAAGTTTTGGACAGCACGCCTGATGAAATTGTGTCTTATAATACTGATAAAGTGCCTAACAAAGACAGCGTTCAATCGTTTATTAGACTCAATGTTCCGTTTGCGTGTCAGTGTATCAGAGATGAATTCTTGGGACACACATTCAATTATACAGTTCAGTCGGGCGACACGTATACTTCTATTGCAGAAACTGCTTATGCTAATTTGACGACAGCTAGTTGGATTCAGGCGTTTAATTCGTATCCGGCGAATAATATTCCGGATACAAATGCTTTTGTGAATGTCACTGTGAATTGTTCGTGTGGAGATAGCTCAATTTCAAAGGAGTATGGTTTGTTCATAACATATCCGCTGAGGCCGGAAGATACGTTAGCCTCCATTGCGAATGAATCAGGGGTTAGCGCAGAGTTGTTGGCACGGTACAATCCAACTGCAAACTTTAATGCTGGGAGTGGTATTGTTTATGTTCCTGGCAAAGGTAGACCATCTACATAGTATTATTAGGTTTATAGTAGTTGCGAAAAATGAGTCCAATCTTTTAACTAGTTGACGTAAAAGATTGAATATAAACTTCAGCTACTGAATACACTTCTGATGACAATACCATAGAAAGTGAAGTTAAAAAACCTTGCCTTTGAAAAAATCTTGCCTTTGTTACATGTCAAGAACATTTTTACAAGCTAAGATGAACAATACCAGTGTCCTGGATTTTACGCAAGTTTACTCATACGAAGTTGTTGCTTTTTGCAGATGCTAATGGGAGTTTTGTGCCACTCCATATAAGGTAATTCTAACCACTTAATCTGCTTGCCCTTCTTAGTCATATGATTATCCAATTCAGAACTCATTGGTTTCATTTTTTCAGTGCAGGTAATTGGGCCCTTTTGGTTCAGTATATCAATCCTGCTTTATGTTCATTTTCAATAAGCATGTTGGAAAAGAGGCTCGAAAAGGTATGCATCTAGCCTTTGATAATCTTTGACTCCTGTGATCAGGACTTGAGCTGGTGCTATTGCCGGTATTGCTATTGGAACGGTGGTTGGAGTTCTTGTGTTGGCATTGCTTGCATATTTCGGAATATTCAGGAGGAGAGTGAACAAAGGGCCAAAATTGCTCCCTATGCAATCAGAAGATCATTCCGGCAATAGCAGACAAGGTAAGGGTCTTTTTTAATTTTTTCCCTTTATCTCCTTTTCTACATGGCATACTACACCGTTCTTTTGGAATGCCTAACCTGTAGAATACATTATGGTTTAGAGTAGCGGTATTGTTCTTAAGTATTAGCACACACAATGCCAGTGTAAGTGTCACTTGTATGACTTTTCTCTTTATATAACTGGTTTTTCAACAAATCATTCTAGTTTGGATTGAAAACATGAGTAATTTATCGCCTTTCTAGCCGTCTTGATGACCTGTAAGCTCATTCAGTAAGTTCATATGTATCACAGATTTTTTCCTGACTCCTTCCATTTATAGCTGGCGGCGGTAATGTTGAGTTAGCTTCCCCACACCTTGCCGGTGTGACGGTTGACAAATCTGTAGAGTTTTCTATGAAGAATTAGCCACAGCAACTGAGAACTTCAGTTTGTCTTATAAGATTGGTCAGGGAGGATTCGGAGCCGTCTATTATGCAGAACTGCGAGGCGAGGTAAGTTCTATTTTGTGTGAGTAGTCGTATGAATTTTTTGAAAATGTCACTTTAAAAACCTGAAGGTTGCTCCTCCACTTTGACAGAGAGCTGCAATTAAGAAAATGGACATGAAAGCATCAAAGGAGTTCCTTGCTGAGCTAAAGGTCTTGACGCATGTCCATCACCTGAATCTGGTATACCTTTTTACCAATCTGATATAGGTCATTTATACTATAAGCGAAGTTAACTGTTCTCTATTTGGCTATCTGCAATTTGTTTATTCAGTTTCCCAAAATGAAACTAATTAGTATATCATGGTTATAAAGAGATTATGCATGTGACATTCACATTTAGGTTCGGTTCTTATAGCACAGAGATGGGCACTAATATTACTATCAGAATATTTTAACCTGTTGCATACGCCAGTTAACTCTTACATGCTCTAGTGTTAATTAGAGCATTTAAGCCAAATTATTTTCTCTAATGTAATTGCATATCATATGTTGCAGTTGCGCTTGATAGGATATTGTGTAGAGGGCTCTCTGTTTCTAGTTTATGAGTTTATTGAAAATGGAAACCTAAGCGAACATTTGCATCGGTCAGGTTAGTTCAGTAATTTTGTAAAGTTCTACTCCAGTTAAAACAATATAAAAATGTCAATAGTTTCATTTTCGGCTTCATCTGTCTCCAGATAGAGAACCACTCCCATGGGCCACCCGGGTACAAATTGCCCTAGATGCAGCTAGGGGGCTTGAATACATTCACGAGCACACTGTTCCTGTGTATATTCATCGCGATATAAAATCTGCAAATATTTTGATAGACAAGAACTTCCATGGAAAGGTCATGCCTCAAGCTTTTTTGTTTTTTATCTTTTCCTGAAAAAATAAATGCAAACGGATGCTCCATAGTATCTCAAACGGAGAAGCTCATTTTGTAGGTGGCTGATTTTGGCCTGACAAAACTCACTGAAGTTGGAAGCACATCGTTGCCCACAGGTCTCGTGGGTACATTTGGATACATGCCTCCTGAGTAAGATTTTATCCAAATTGTTATATGAGCGTGTAGTTAGCTAGTTCAAATGTCAGTTCTTGTTCCCAAGAATAATGATAAGAAAGTAAAAAGGTTTGTAAGTGCTGGTTCGAATCGATATGAAAATTTTGTGGAAGCCACTTCAGTTATTTTTTCTATTTAAATATACATTCTTAAGTATTTTAGCTGGCCGGCTACATGAACCTTTTCCATGTGTTTTACTGACTCTGCTTGATAACAATCCCAGATATGCGCGATATGGGGATATTCCCCAAAGATTGATGTGTTTGCATTTGGGGTTGTACTTTATGAACTCATTTCCGCTAAAGAGGCAATTGTCAGGATAAATGGGTCTACCACAGAATCGAAGGGACTTGTTGCATTGGTGAGTGGCTTAGTCTCACATATCTCTTACATATATATTGCATTAATGCATTTGGCAATCAGCTTTGGAATGGAATATTTCATCTAATGAAAACCTATTCTCCTAACTTTTTTGTTGGACAGTTTGATGAAGTTTTGGATCAGCCAGAGCCCAACGATGACCTCATTAAAAAACTGATCGACCCTAGACTTGAAGATAACTATCCTTTTGATTCCATCCGCAAGGTTAGACAATACCCTTCAACAAACTGCACTGAAAATTATTTTCAAGTATCGTTTGTTCATATGTGATATTGAAAGATGTATTGACACGAATATAATTAACATTGGGAACTCAAACTGTCTCTACTGATTCTGATGAAGTTGGAAATGTGATATTTGCTGCAGATGGCTCAGCTAGCTAAGGCTTGCACACATGACAATCCTCAACTCAGGCCCAGCATGAGGTCCATAGTGGTTGCCTTGATGACTCTATCTTCATCTACTGAAGATTGGGACATTGGTTCCTTCTATGAAAACCAAGCCCTTACCAACCTGATGTCTGGAAGGTAGAATCTTCACTATTCCTGGGAGTCAGCCTCTATGTTTGTACACGATGCTACTATATTGTATATTATATAAGTAGGGGTTGTATCATGTGGAACCCTCTCCTTTTTATGGATCATGGATCCTCCTTTGCATCCGTTGATTGCATTTTCTGTTTGCATTTTGGACGCACCAGATTGTGCCACGTGTTTGCATTTTTGAAATGCACACGTGAGTTGCACATGACCAATGCACACGTGAGTTGCACATGCTCATTAATGTGCTGGCACAATCTGGTGCGTCCAAAATGCAAACAGAAAATGCAATCAACGGATTCAAAGGGAGATCCATGGATCCATGAAAAGAGAGGGTTCCACATGATACAATCCCTATATAAGTATATACCATAGCCAAGTATCATATCAAAGGTTCCTCATGATAAGAATGTAATTGTGTGTTATTATATATTCAAAAGCTGAAGCGGAGTCTCTTGTAATGCAAGTTCAATTTATAGAGTTCCAACTTCCATCACATCGCTCCGGGAAATTCTTGTCAATCTGCAGAGTATTTATGGAGTCGTTTGGTTACGGGTTTGTGGCTGTTTGTGGATAAATATATCTGCGTTTTATTCTTCACTGGGTTGTCGTTTGAACCGGAATTAACCGACTTAATTTTTCGAAACGTTGAACCGTGTAAATGCTGCTGTTGACCAAACCAATCATTTGAAAGTCGCAGTCAACGGGTCAAATTAATACAAACAATCTCCACTTTGGACTTTTAGTCTTGCATCCACCTCAACTATCCGATTAGGTTTAGCTTAGGTATATGAAGGACCGTGGTTAGATAAAGACTAGGGACCTGAACTATTAGAAATTTGAACCTAGACCGCAGGGACTTAAACTATTTGGGACCTCAGAGTTTAAACATGCAGCGGAAATGGTGTCGAAAGATTTCTTTATTAAATCAATCGACTATACAAACATACAATTTGTATCATGTAACAACTACCCTAGCTATTACAAAAAGGAGGTCAGCTCACCCGGGGTTCAGTACCCCTGTTCGTGACTTCAGAGACGCGTCCCTCCAACGATTCCCCTGAATCGGTTGTTGCTCTCACACACCAAAGGGTTTGGATCCTAATGCACTTTAGCCTTACTCAGAATGCCTTCGTTCCACTTTGATTCCCCTTGGATTCCCTTCCACCGTGGCTGGGAAGTCCTTGTGTCTCCAGGTCCTCGTGACTCTCAACTCCGAGCTAGCTTTCTTGATGCCCTTTAGCCTTACACAAGAAGCTCTTGAACTCTTTTGAATCACTCACTAAATTCCTTGAGTTGCTCTGAGTTTTTTGGATGGGAGACACACTTGAAAATGGTTTCTCTTCATGGTTTTGAATAGAAACCCATCTACAGGGACTTGTACTGTTGATGAACAGTAACCGATGGGACAGTACTGTTCATTTAGTGCTTTCGGCTAAGTGCTTTCGGCTGAGCCTCCAATTATCCTTTGAGTACTTCAAGGTTGCTTCGATTGCTTCAAGATATCCTCGAGTCTCTCAATGACGGCTGATTTGTACTTTATGCTTAATTTCTGCTGCAAGACTTCTCCCACTTGCTCTGCTGTCTCCTCAAGTCCTTGAATGTCAATCACAGGTACTTGATCTTTCAGGTCCTTCTTGATTGTCGAGTCCTTTTGTCCTTGACTCAGGTATAGAAACAAGTGTTGTCATTATCAAAATATGGGCACGTGATCCTTTGAGTTCACATGAGATATCCGAACCTCAAAATCCTCTTGAGGGATGTGAACCTCAGGATCTAACAGTATACACTTCAAATTATTGCTTCTTTCGATTCCAGCAGCTTGTATTTAGGGTTAGTGTTTCAAGGGTGTTGGTCAAAATCAGTGCTTGATCCGATTTCTGATTGTTGTTTGGAACTAGAGAATAAAGGTTTCTTTTTCTCAGATTCATTTGTTTCTTTTTGTGGTGGCGATGGGGATTAAATTAGGGTTAGGGTTGTTGATGTTGCTTTCAGCTTGCTGCTTAGTCAGCTCAAAGTGCAGCAGAACTTGTGATGCTTTGGCTTCTTATTACATTTGGTCCGGAGCCACTCTCAGTAATACTGATAAAGTGGCTAACAAAGACAGCATTCAATCAATAATCAGACTCAATGTTCCGTTTGCGTGTCAGTGTATCAGAGATGAATTCTTGGGACACACATTCAATTATACAGTTCAGTCGGGCGACACGTATACTTCTATTGCAGAAACTGCTTATGCTAATTTGACGACAGCTAGTTGGATTCAGGCGTTTAATTCGTATTCGGCGAATAATATTCCGGATACAAATGCTTTTGTGAATGTCACTGTGAATTGTTCATGTGGAAATAGCTCAATTTCAAAGGAGTATGGTTTGTTCATAACATATCCGCTGAGGCCGGAAGATACGTTAGCCTCCGTTGCGAATGAATCAGGGGTAAGTGCAGAGTTATTGACGCGGTACAATCCAGCTGCAAACTTTAATGCTGGGAGTGGTATTGTTTATGTTCCTGGCAAACAGGGGCGGAACTACCCTTAAAAGGGGCGGGGCCGGTGCCCCCAATGCATTTTTAATTATTTTCAACATATATGAAATTATTATAATTCTTTTATAAATATAAGGTTATTATAAAGATGTTCGTAAGAGGAATCTAAAAAGAATATACATTCATTTAATAATTTGTATTATTAATTTTTGTGATAAAAAATCATTAATTTTACGAAGTCCTGATTTCTCTTATATTTTTTATTCACTTAGTATTTGTGAATATTTCATCTCCTACTCAAATGAGTTATAAAATCTAGTCTTATCTTTAAATAAGATGTCTAGTAAATTCCTAATTTGTATACTATTCTTAACACTTTAGTTTTATTCATAATTTTGAGTTTTAATACATTTATAAGAAAGTTCGAAACTTGCGAGATATTAAAGTTTTGTAAGACATGAAGATTTTGATTGGTCCAAAGGATGAAATTAAATTAATTTTGAATTAAAGTAAGTGGTTGAATTAGTAAAATACACGAGTAATTAACAATGACGGTTATATATATCAACCGTTGGATGAATAGAAATCAACGGTCAAGATTCTGTCACAAAAACTTATTTTTCCTTCTACAACTTAATCCTTTATAAAAATATTTCTTAATTAAATACCGTTTCGATAAAATTGATTATTGTGAGAAGGAAATATATTTTGTTTGCCCCCAATGAAGAAAAATCCTGGATCCGCCACTGCTGGCAAAGGTAGACCAACTACCATAGTATTATTAGGTTTATAGTATTTGCGAAATGAGTCCAATCTTTTAACTAGTTGACGTAAAAGATTGAATATAAACTTCAGTTACTGAATACAATTCTGATGACAACGCCATAGAAAGAGAAGTTAAAAAACCTTGCCTTTGAAAAAAATCTTGCCTTTGTTTACATGTCAAGAACAAGAACGTTCGTACAAGCTAAGATGAACACTACCAGTGTCCTGGATTTTAAGCAAGTTTACTTATACGAAGTTGTTGCTATTTGCAGATGCTAATGGGAGTTTTGTGCCACTCCATAAAAGGTAATTCTAACCACTTAATATCTGCATGCCTGTCTTAGTCATATGATTATCCAATTCAGAACTCATTGGTTTTATTTTTTCAGTGCAGGTTATTGGGCCCTTCTGGTTCAGTATATCAATCCATGAAACGTTCATCTGCTTTATGTTAATTTAAATAAGCATGTTGGAAAAGAGGCTCAAAAGGTATGCATCTAGCCTTTGATAATCTTTAACCTGTGATCAGGACTTGGAGCTGGTGCAATTAAGAAAATGGGCATGAAAGCATCAAAGGAGTTCCTCACTGAGCTAAAGGTCTTGACATAAATATTTTCTCCCACATCACTCGCCAAAGAAAAACAGGCCACCACAAAAAATCTCAATTCTACTGATAAAACTAGGCCTTTTGAGTCCCATCATCAAAAAACACCAAAGACAGATCAGTTGAAACTTATAGGAAGAATAACTGTTAAGAAATATATTCTCATTGTAGAGAAAATATTGTAATTTGCACAAGCAAAGGACTTTAAAGCATTCAACAATGCATATAAAATAAACCATCTAATATAATCACACTGCAGTCAATTGCCAAGCTCAGATTGTGGTATAGAGAAACACAAAGCTGGGGTATTTTAATGTTTCAGATACATTTATTTAAATTCGAGGACGAATTTATTTGAAGGAGGGTAGAATGTTATACTCAGATTTTTTATTGTTATGATTTTTGTCAACTTTTAATAAGTCAGATATTTTAATGTGACAATTATGCATGATGAGATACGTGGAAGAGATGAGAACTTTATGGAGGGGGTTACTGGGACTTGAGAAATTACATGTGAAATATTTTAAAAAAAGGAAATCAGGTGGTTTGGATATTGCATGGCTTATTTGAATTACTAAATATAGAATTAGTCAAACTCATCAAGTTGTTACGCGATGGAGGTGCTTGGTCAGTTCATTTTAATTGAAACCACCTCTTTATCAAATTGACACCATAAGTAGTGGTCATATCAGAACTCAACCACAACCTTTGCAACTTGAAGTGATCCATGTTACCCTAAGGACTGTTGGATCAAAGAGTGCTAAGACCTTTGATTAATGGATTCCAAAGACTAGAAAGTGAGTAGACAAATCTCAGGTTTATTCTTTTCTTTACATCAATCCAAGAGGCAAGCCTTTGACCCTTGAACATATAAGTGTTGCTGCAAGGTCAAACTTTCCCTTATACAAATTTGGCAGTGCATAAGAGGGCGACAGTGGTGGTCAGAGGAGCTTGCAAGGTAAACCTTAGGCTGTAGCTTATGTGAGAGGTGAGCATTGATAGAAATTTGCATCGATTCAGTTAGATTGGTATATCAAACATGTAATATGTTTACCAGGGTGTAACTAAGAGTCAAAGTGATCAACAAGACAACAACAAAGCAAGAACAGCAATTATGAGTTCGTTGAAAGGTTAGGAACTTTTACGTAAAAGTTCTACAGTAAGATATGGTTGTACCATGTTAGAAGCCCAAATGGTGGCAATTGTTGATTTTGAGTGTTTCTGGATAGGTATTAATCCAGTAAGTGAGCTGCGTAATTTGAGGTTAAGAGCAGTAAGCACGTTGTGTATTGGAAGTCGCACATCATCGACAGGTACATAATATATTTTATTTTCGTAGACTAAGTAAATATTTGAGTGATGGCTTGATGGACATGATATATGAAATGATAAATAATATAAACGTATATATGTATATGAATTGTATGATATGAATTGATATATGTGCATCATTACATACACGACACGACATGCATAGGTGATCTGGTGGTGATTGGCGTGATGCCCTCCGTGGGGCGAAGCACGATGATATGGTGGTGATTGGCGTGATGCCCTCCGTGGGGCGAAGCACGATGATATGATATGGCGGTATGACCCGCACTCTGATATGATGGTCCGGACCGGCAGTGACGACTGCCCACAGACATGGCATATATTTCCATACACGCATTATGCATCATTATCTGTATATGTGTATTTGAGTATATGATATGAAAAATATGAGTAAAATGAATTAAACAACGTACACCAAACGTTAATAAAGTATGTTATGTATTCATTGAGTCTTTTGACTCACCTCGTTATTTTCAAATATTTTACAGATAATTGATAGTGATAGATAGTACAAAGATCTGGCATCAGTCGTAGCTGAAGAGTCCCTTTTGACGTACGGTGCCATCAAAGCAGTCTTTTTTACTCTTTTCTATTTAGACAGTTTATTTAGCTAGTATGCTCCGTTGTACATAGAGTTTATTGACATATCTGTTCCATTATTTGCTTCGCTTTTGTTGTAAAAATAATTATATTTTGTTTAGTATACAGAATTTAGAGGCTTGTTTGGCCATTGGTCAAGCGCCGGTCTCGATCCTTGATTTGGATCGTGACAGTAAGCCCCTTCTTTTCCGGCTAATCTTCCGGCGAGAAAACTCATCTTCGCCTCTTTATTCGCTCCGGCGTCTTCTTGCGGGAAATTCTTGTCAAGCTGCAGAGTATTTAAGGAGTCGTTTGGTTACGGGTTTGTGGCTGTTTGTGGATAAATATATTTGCGTTTTATTCTGTACTGAGTTGTCGTTTGAACCGGAATCAACCGATATATTTTCGAAACAGTGAACCGTGTAAATTAGGCAATGCCATTCGGCCCGGCCCGGCCCAAAACTTGAAGCTCGAGCCCGGCCCGGCCCTAATATTTACGGCCTATCACTATTCATCGGGCCGGGTCGGGCTTGGTAAAAATAATGAAGCCCGAGCCCAGCCCACAAGCCCGTTCAAATTTCAAATTTTAATTAAAATATAATTTTTAAATAATAAAAAATACATAATAATTGAAATACAATTTTAAAAAGATATTTTTTATGTCACATTATTTTTTAACTCATTTTTATTGTATTTTTAAGGTTTATTATAACAGAATCAGATAAAGTTCAGAGAACAAATGAATATATCTTTAAATATATTGAGATAATACGACTTCAATAGAAAAAATATTAATTTAGAAAATAAGAATATACAAATAAATTCATATAAATGTTGAATTTAAAGAGTTTGTAAAATATATTTTATACTATGACTTTTTATATTTATTCCACTATTCTATTGTTCGAAATATTAGTACGGTAGGGCTGGACTTTGCGAGATGGCCCAAAGCCCGAGAAAGAAGCCCAAGCCCGGCCTATCCGATATAGAGCTGGGCTTCGATCGGACTTTGGATCTGAGCTTGGATGGGCTTCGGGCCGGCCCATGGGCTTTTTTCGGACCAGGGCAAAATGGCAATGCCTAGTGTAAATGCTGCTTGTCGACCAAACCAATCATTTGAAAGTCGCAGTCAACGGTCAAACTAATACAAACAATCTCCACTGGACTTTTAGTCTTGGTCCATCCACCTCAACGATCCGATTAGGTTTAGGTCAGGTATACACTTCAATTCATTGCTTCTTTCGATTCCAGCAGCTTGTATTTAGGGTTTGTGTTTATGGGTGTTGGTCAAAATCAGTCCTTGATCCGATTTCTGATTGTTGTTGGAACTAGAGAATAAGGGTTTCTTTTTCTTAGATTCATTTGTTTCATTTTGTGGTGGCTATGGGGATTAAATTAGGGTTAGGGTTGTTGATGTTGCTTTCTGCTTGCTGCTTAGTCAGCTCAAAGTGCAGCAGAACTTGTGATGCTTTGGCTTCTTATTATTACGTATGGTCCGGAACCACTCTCACTGATATCTCTCAAGGTTTGGACAGCACGCCTGATGAAATTGTGTCTTATAATACTGATAAAGTGCCTAACAAAGACAGCGTTCAATCGTTTATTAGACTCAAAATTCCGTTTGCGTGTCAGTGTATCAGAGATGAATTCTTGGGACACACATTCAATTATACAGTTCAGTCGGGCGACACGTATACTTCTATTGCAGAAACTGCTTATGCTAATTTGACGACAGCTAGTTGGATTCAGGCGTTTAATTCGTATCCGGCGAATAATATTCCGGATACAAATGCTTTTGTGAATGTCACTGTGAATTGTTCGTGTGGAGATAGCTCAATTTCAAAGGAGTATGGTTTGTTCAAAACATATCCGCTGAGGCCGGAAGATACGTTAGCCTCCATTGCGAATGAATCAGGGGTTAGCGCAGAGTTGTTGACAAGGTACAATCCAACTGCAAACTTTAATGCTGGGAGTGGTATTGTTTATGTTCCTGGCAAAGGTAGACCATCTACATAGTATTATTAGGTTTATAGTAGTTGCGAAAAATGAGTCCAATCTTTTAACTAGTTGACGTAAAAAATTGAATATAAACTTCAGTTACTGAATACACTTCTGATGACAATACCATAGAAAGTGAAGTTAAAAAACCTTGCCTTTGAAAAAATGTTGCCTTTGTTTACATGTTAAGAACATTTTTACAAGCTAAGATGAACACTACCGGTGTCCTGGATTTTACGCAAGTTTACTCATACGAAGTTGTTGCTATTTTGCAGATGCTAATGGGAGTTTTGTGCCACTCCATATAAGGTAATTCTAACCACTTAATATCTGCTTGCCCTTCTTAGTTATGATTATCCAATTCAGAACTTATTGGTTTCATTTTTTCAGTGCAGGTAATTGGGCCTTTTGGTTCAGTATATCAATCCTGCTTTATGTTCATTTTAAATAAGCATGTTGGAAAAGAGGCTCGAAAAGGTATGCATCTAGCCTTTGATAATCTTTGACTCCTGTGATCAGGACTTGGAGCTGGTGCTATTGCCGGTATCGCTATTGGAACGGTGGTTGGAGTTCTTGTGTTGGGATTGCTTGCATATTTCGGAATATTCAGGAGGAGAGTGAACAAAGGGCCAAAATTGCTCCCTATGCAATCAGAAGATCATTCCGGCAATAGCAGACAAGGTAAGGGTCTTTTTTAATTTTTTCCCTTTATCTCCTTTTCTACATGGCATACTACACCGTTCTTTTGGAATGCCTAACCTGTAGAATACATTATGGTTTAGAGTAGCGGTATTTGTCCTAACCTGTAGAACACACAATGCCAGTGTAAGTGTCACTTGTATGACTTTTCTCTTTATATAACTGGTTTTCAACAAATCATTCTAGTTTGGATTGAAAACATGAGTAATTTATCGCCTTTCTAGCCGTCTTGATGACCTGTAAGCTCATTCAGTAAGTTCATATGTATCACAGATTTTTTCCTGACTCCTTCCATTTATAGCTGGCGGCGGTAATGTTGAGTTAGCTTCCCCACACCTTGCCGGCCTGACGGTTGACAAATCTGTAGAGTTTTCTTATGAAGAATTAGCCACAGCAACTGAGAACTTCAGTTTGTCTTATAAGATTGGTCAGGGAGGATTCGGAGCCATCTATTATGCAGAATTGCGAGGCGAGGTAAGTTCTATTTTGTGTGATTAGTCGTATGAATTTGTTGAAAATGTCACTTTAAAAACCTGAAGGTTGCTCCTCCACTTTGACAGAGAGCTGCAATTAAGAAAATGGACATGAAAGCATCAAAGGAGTTCCTTGCTGAGCTAAAGGTCTTGACGCATGTCCATCACCTGAATCTGGTATACCTTTTTACCAATCTGATATGGTGTCATTTATACTATAAGCGAAGTTAACTGTTCTCTATTTGGCTATCTGCAATTTGTTTATTCAGTTTCCCGAAATGAAACTAATTAGTATATCATGGTTATAAAGAGATTATGCATGTGGCATTCACATTTAGGTTCGGTTCTTATATCACAGAGATGGACACTAATAATACTATCAGAATATTTTAACCTGTTGCATACGCCAGTTAACTCTTACATGCTCTAGTGTCAATTAGAGCATTTAAGCCAAATTATTTTCTCTAATGTAACTGCATATCATATGTTGCAGTTGCGCTTGATAGGATATTGTGTAGAGGGCTCTCTGTTTCTAGTTTATGAGTTTATTGAAAATGGAAACCTAAGCGAACATTTGCATCGGTCAGGTTAGTTCAGTAATTTTGTAAAGTTCTACTCCAGTTAAAACAATATAGAAATGTCAATAGTTTCATTTTCGGCTTCATCTGTCTCCAGATAGAGAACCACTCCCATGGGCCACCCGGGTACAAATTGCCCTAGATGCAGCTAGGGGGCTTGAATACATTCACGAGCACACTGTTCCTGTGTATATTCATCGCGATATAAAATCTGCAAATATTTTGATAGACAAGAACTTCCATGGAAAGGTCATGCCTCGAGCCTTTTTTGTTTTTTATCTTTTCCTGAAAAAGTAAATGCAAACGGATGCTCCATAGTATCTCAAACGGAGAAGCTCATTTTGTAGGTGGCTGATTTTGGCCTGACAAAACTCACTGAAGTTGGAAGCACATCGTTGCCCACAGGTCTCGTGGGTACATTTGGATACATGCCTCCTGAGTAAGATTTTATCCAAATTGTTATATGAGCGTGTAGTTAGCTAGTTCAAATGTCAGTTCTTGTTCCCAAGAATAATGATAAGAAAGTAAAAAGGTTTGTAAGTGCTGGTTCGAATCGATATGAAAATTTTGTGGAAGCCACTTCAGTTATTTTTTCTATTTAAATATACATTCTTAAGTATTTTAGCTGGCCGGCTACATGAACCTTTTCCATGTGTTTTACTGACTCTGCTTGATAACAATCCCAGATATGCGCGATATGGGGATTTTCCCCAAAGATTGATGTGTTTGCATTTGGGGTTGTACTTTATGAACTCATTTCCGCTAAAGAGGCAATTGTCAGGATAAATGGGTCTACCACAGAATCGAAGGGCTTGTTGCATTGGTGAGTGGCTTAGTCTCACATATCTCTTACATATATATTGCATTAATGCATTTGGCAATCAGCTTTGGAATGGAATATTTCATCTAATGAAAACCAATTCTCCTAACTTTTTCTTGGACAGTTTGATGAAGTTTTGGATCAGCCAGAGCCCAACGATGACCTCATTAAAAAACTGATCGACCCTAGACTTGAAGATAACTATCCTTTTGATTCTGTCCGCAAGGTTAGACAATACCCTTCAACAAACTGCACTGAAAATTATTTTCAAGTATCCTTTGTTCATATGTGATATTGAAAGATGTATTGACACGAATATAATAACATTGGGAACTCAAACTGTCTCTACTGATTCTAATGAAGTTGGAAATGTGATATTTGCTGCAGATGGCTCAGCTAGCTAAGGCTTGCACACATGACAATCCTCAACTCAGGCCCAGCATGAGGTCCATAGTGGTTGCCTTGATGACTCTATCTTCATCTACTGAAGATTGGGACATTGGTTCCTTCTATGAAAACCAAGCCCTTGCCAACCTAATGTCTGGAAGGTAGAATCTTCACTATTCCTGGGAGTCAGTCTCTATGTTTGTACAAGCTGCTACTGTATTGTATACTATATAAGTAAATACCATACCCAACCTATGATAAGAATGTAATTGTATGTTATTATATATTCCAAAAGCTGAAGCGGAGTATCTTGTAATGCGAGTTCAATTTATAGAGTTCCAACTTCCATCACATTGCTTATTATGGGTTCTCATGGAGGCCAGTGTTACCATATAAGTGAAAAAGAATTTTTATTTATGTTGTCGTTTACCCTTCAACAAAGTCGTTGTAGTATAGTGGTAAGTATTCCCGCCTGTCACGCGGGTGACCCGGGTTCGATCCCCGGCAACGGCGATTTTTGTTTGTTTTTCGTTGAAACGACAGCGTTTTGAAGAAAATTATTCGTTTGATGGAGTCTCTCTTTATCAAATAAATTGACTCATCTGGTTGGGAATCGACGATCGTGGAAAGAAAATGGCGTCTCGAATCGCGGCAGCTGCAATCCGACGGACGGCGACGCTCAATAGGGTTTCGTCCCCCAACAACGCTTCCACTCTTCCTGTGAATCTCGTTCAGCGGCGCGGAATGGGCGGCGGCGGAGGTATATATTTCACATTTAATTAGGTCTTTTGTTTGTGCTGCGATCCATTATCACTGCCAGGGTTAGTTGTTGTTTGTGATTTATTTGCAAGTTTTTTAATTTGTGATTTTGTGCTAAATTTTGATTGTTTTCAGATGCGCATGGACCTCCTAAAGTTAATTGCTGGTCGGACCCAACAAGTCCGTCCAAATGGAAGGAAGAACAAGTGAGGATTTTGCTGTTTAATTCTCCCATTGTCATTAGAGTGCTTCGCTCTTGTAGTTTGAGGTTTTATAGACCAATGTTTATTTGATAATTGTTGATAGTTTCTGTTCTTAAGTGCTGTAAGCACTGGGTAGGTCTGTGTGTGTGTGCGCGCTGTTATTGATTTTCTGTTATTAGACATTTTTTATTACATTTTCTTGCAGTTTGTGATTGTTTCTCTGACTGGTTGGGGAGTACTCATATATGGTAGCTTCAAGTTTTTTACTAGTGGCAAGAAAGCTGAGGTAATATGCACACAAAATTTTATCCACCCATGTCTTGATTTATTATATCAAGCTGCTATAACATTTAATCTTCTGCTTGTGTTGAGTGCATCGACTTAACTTTCTGTGCGGTTGCAGGCACCAGTCGAAGCAACACAGTGAGTTTTGACGAATGTGATAAGCTGGCGTGCTGCTATGTCTCTTAATAAAGCATTCGCTAGCTTGAGCTAAAAAAATGTGTACTTTCTGTACCAGACCAACATTTGAGGTCATGATTCTTCTGTTTATCAATTAGCAGCTGGAATAAAATCTAGTGCTTCCTTCGATTTCATGTTGTAAGAGAATGTCTCTTCATCATTACAATAAAACATTTCTTGTCATTCTGAAACCTTCTGATATTAAATAGCCATCTTTATGTTGTGTCATGGATCAAAAGAGTTGTGTCATGTATCAAAAGAGTTGTGTCATGGATCAAAAGAGTAATGTTGTGATAACTAATGTGACAAATAAGACTACATGATAGCAAGGGCACCTGGTGCAAAATTGTTTTTACAAGTAAACTTTGAGAACTCTACCAAACTTACATATACAAAACTACTGAAATTGACAGCAGAGGCATGGTTGTGGCTAGATTATTGCCAGATGGGAATTATATAACCCCAATTCTAGTTTTTATAAGAGCATCTACACAAGCAGATTCCGTACATAGGTCTGTGATTGTGAATGTGTCGAGACTTTTTCTTTACAGCAGGTATAGTGATAGATATCTAGATAATGAAGTTTTCATAGCGCGGCTAGCATGGCCTGGCGCTTCATCTCTGCAGCTTTGCCACTTCCTCTGAAATACATGTAAACTTGCTGCATGAAGTCACATTTGACAAATGGTGAGTTTAATGAGTAAGCTCAATCAAGTATGCTTATCAGGTAAGGAACATAGTTAAGAGTAGATGACTTGAATACAGACCTGAATAACCCAAATGCTCACTAACGACTCAATGGTAAAAA